>VDFB02067334.1:0-10425 GCA_007258455.2 Sequoia sempervirens
TATTAACTAAATTGCTAGAAAATTAAATTCTAAACACAATTACACCCAACTAGTAGGAAGTACAAATAAAGTATACGACTATGCCATGTTCTTGAATAAGTGATAAGAACAATTACATGGCATTCATGACTTGCCATTGTATATAGCTCTATGAAATAGAACAAATGAAAAAAATCAAAATTGTTGAGCCATAGTTTTTCTTAAGAGAAATATATATCATTGCAATAATAGGCATGTTTGTGAGATATCATATACAATTAGCTTACCTTGAATTGCTAAAAATGTTGATTTATGCCAACAATTCTAGAAACTTGCAAACCCAAATCAATATGATCCAATGAGAACAACCAATGAGCATGGTAATCATACTCGAAACCCTTTTGTAGTGACCCGATGGCCTTCAATGTCTTTGAATCCTATACAAAATTATAGTGGATGTCTTTTTGGAACTTGGAACCAGTTTACTCAATACATAAGCCCTCGATCATATATCTATTACAAGTTCCAAAGAAATGTCACCATCTGCATCAAAAATACTCAAGCTCCCACTTGTTTCATATAGAGAAATCTTCTTCCCTTCAACCATTATGGACATAGTGTGCTAGCTCTTTCTCGACTGATAGTATTCTTACAACTACATCCACATTGAAAAGTTTATTTGTCAATCTTTTGGACTTAAAGTTTGACAAATAAGGCTAAGTATGCTTCTGAACATACACATCACTTAGTGGATTTGGATGCAAGTCGAACTTCATAAAATTATTACTAATGTCATTGTAAAAGCATGAACTATAACATTGATTTGGTCAATGCAAAGAACAAAAAAATCTTATACTCTCTCCAAAAGTATGGGCAAAAATGGTAACAAAAAAATGTGTTGAACATAAGTGATACCAACTCATTTCTACCTATTCACAGTCTACTCTCATAATGTGTCGCAATTAAACTCAATGGACTACTGCTAGCACCAAAGAAATACACATACATGTCTTAAACAATTCAATTCAATTTTAATTAATAGTTATTTTTTAGAAAAAAATCTTAAACAAACTAGATACAATTTTAAGAAAAAGTATACTCTCCAAAAGTACGGGCAAAAATGGTAACAAAAAATGTCTTGCACATAAGTGACACCAACTCATTTCTACATATTTGCAGTCTACCCTCTAAATGTGTTGCAATTAAACTCCATGGACTATTGCTAGCACATATAAAACTTTACCCAAACCCAACACATTTTAGGAGGAACCCAAGAGACAAGAGGCATTGATTTCTTTGCATTGCAACCACCTGATGTGGTTAATTTATTTGTGGATACAAAAACACAATAATTATCCTTAGTCTTTGGATAACTCCTAATGTTAGGAAGATCCAAGCTAAAATGGATCTCCATGAAGCATGTTAGCCAAGCTAGAACTTTAAAAGTTCTCTTAGGAGAAATGAGATTTGAGGTTCTAATATAGCATGGAAAGAATGCAAATGAAGAGATCAAAAAATAAATGCAACAATTTTCTGCTCACCTAGCCCATGGCAATAGGTAATAGGTTGTAGATTAGATCCACGGAGGTAGAATCTACATGAATTCTAAAAAGGGTCATTGGATTGTAAACACTCACTTTCATATTTCAAGACACCATCTTCATGGATGCACTTGTTTCATCAGCCCCCGCTCCCATAAAAAAGTTACCAAAAACTATACTCTACAAATAAAAGAAATTAAAGAATTCCACTATCAAAAACCAAACAATAGTGTAAAGAAGTGTATCTACTTATTTAAATTGTAAGTGTTTGGCTATGAAAATAAACAAATTTGAGTGCAAATGTACAGGGTTTGAATGAAATCATAGACCTTAATTGAGACCTGGGGCTTGAGAGGGTAGTTGGCACACCTCAAAGCAAGAGAAAACACAACAAAGAGCAAGGAAAAACAGAGAAGGAACAAAATGACATAACATTGGCATGAAATCCCCTTTTTTAGCCACAGACATCATTGCCATAGGAGCAATCTTCTTCAATGATATTGCACTGAGGCCACCCTCTGGCATTGGGCTTCCTCTTCAATGGCATTGTTGGCGATTTTGTGCGAGTGGTGACTAGAGTAGTGTGAGGGAGAAGTGACGGGGCTTAGCACAAGTGTCAATTGAAATGGAATTTTTTCACATGATGGGACTCTGCAAGAAGTAGAGTGACAATATACTCGTCACGTCTGAATTTGATTTTGCATGCATTTTTAGAACCTGTCTAGCCACCTACATTAGGTTTTTTAGATAAGATTCGAAACTATAGTCACATTGGAGCCATTTGGGTTCTTTATTCAAGTTTTGAGGGCAGGATTTGAACCTACTACATAGCGAAAACTATTTGACCACTTGTGTTTCTCTATTATCATGTTGAAGAAGTCCCCTTTTACTCTTGATAAACATTTGGCCTGGGAGTGAACAACCATGGGATTTGAACCCTCGATGCTTCACCTCTAATCTTGGGTATGGAGGCCAAACCAAAGTTTTTACAACAACATAGTGGATGGGATCAACGTTTGGAATGAGCCTTGTAGGAAAAGATGAATTTCTTTCATGAAAAAGGGACTGCCTTTGACCACTAAATCTTTTGTCTCCTTACTTGGGCAGATAAACGTGAAAAAACCATTAGGAAGTATTTGACTATTGAGAGTGTCTCCCCATTTCTCTATAACCCTCTTTTCCAAGATCCCAAGCTTCATCCACATGCCTACGAATTCATTGATAATCCCTTCTTTTTCCCTGAAATTTTGAGCTAAATAATTGTCTCCATTAGATCTACAGAGATGGAGGTGTTGGTTGGGTTTGTCTCGAGTATGGGGGACTCATCGTTGGTTTTGAAGGCATTAATGCATAGTGGACACCACATCACATATTATAAATGCGTATTCTCCACCAATTTTTAGTCACTGCCATTTTTGGTTTGCCAACTGTTATAGATGTTTCTCTCATGTAAACCCATTTTTAAATTATTATCCACCACTGTTTGACACTTGTTCTCTTTGTATTGACATCTATCCAGAGTCCTGTTTGTTCAACGCAGCTGTGTGTGGTTTCTTCTTATTTTTTACCTGTAGATTGCTAGGTTGTTATGGATGCAAGGCTCCTGTAGGATGATGTTTTAACCTAGAAGCTATCAATGTCACTTTTCTTCTCTTTTAAATATTGTTGTAATGGGCAGATTTATTAGCACTATTTTTTGGACAAATAAATGTCATAATATAATGTAGGCATACTGCAATTTTTCTTCAATCGTGCACATGTATTTTAAATATTTGGGTTTAAGAAACAACTGATTTTAAGAGCAATAATGTTACTTAACTTCAAGAGAGCATTGTAATGTCAATTTTGTTGATTTCTAATGAATCAATCAATAGTTTTTTATTGTTGTAGAAATGTTTTGTTCAGTTTTGTTATGTTTAATGTTATCGCCTGTTCCATGATATAATTTAACCAGAATTTTATGAAATGACTACTTTTGAAATAATGTATATCTCTGCAACTAGTTTATTCTTTAAAACCAACAATCAGTATCAAAGCATCATGAAGTTAGAAACTTTGTGTCTTTTATGAGCAGTTCTAATATTAATAACATAACCAGTATGCATTTTATCGCTGCTATGTATGTCCCATGTTGATTGTGCAGTGAATTGTTTCTCATTGCCTGGCAAGTGATCATTATTTGAATTTTTATTATCCACCATACGTTCCTATAGAAGAACATTATGCAGCTGCATATGAATTTGAAAGGAAAGAAAGTTGACTGGTGCTAAACCCCTATTTTTGGAGCATAGAATGTCATCGAAGTTGACTGATGCTAAAATAGCCATAAATGTAATCACAAAACAAGTGCCTTCATTTAAAAAATATAAACACAACTATTTTAGAATGAAATAGAACACAACAAAAAATGATCTGGTGCGTAGAGATTCCAAAAAAGAACACTCATTGAAACCATGTCAAGTGACTTACCTAAAGAATTTACACATACAAGTTGGGCTGTCAATAATGTCGATGAGAAAAATCGGCAGAGGTTTGCAGGATTTTTTTTAGGGAACCCTACCAACGTAGAATCTTAAAAATGAGATGAACCAAAACCGGTCTCCTTACAACTATTGTTTCAATATATTCATAGTAAACAAGAAGTGGAAAATATCAGGGTTGTAGGGCTATGTAAAAAAAAAAGCAAAAAAGAACTTACTTCGTGTCAAAGGCAGTGGCAGAAACACAGGGACTTCTACAACCTTCTTTGGAAAGGCCTTGCATCTGAATCAACATAAACTAGCATATCTATCATATAACATAGTCTATATAGAAAACATCAAGAGATATCAATTGAATAGATATGGTATATAACTTAAGTGTGTAGATTTGGGTTTATGGTTAGTTACTTGGTTGTTTGTTGTGCATAAACAAGTGAATTGTTTAGCTATTTAGTTATATCTCTTCTACTCTATATCTTTATCTATTTTTTCATTGCTTGATAGCAATACAACTTAAGTGTATAGATTTGGGTTTATGGTTAGTTACTTGGTTGTTTGTTGTCCATAAACAGGTGAATAGTTTTGCTATTTAATTATTGTGCAAGCTTTTATGGAAAAACTAATATATTTGTTATTCTATTTTAAACCATTGTATTGAAATTTTGCTAAGAAATCCTGGGGATCTATAGTGACACAAGTGTGGCCCTCAAGCAAATGAGAGAAGCCACATGACTTTTGCCCTGGGCCAACAGGTTTATTTGGATATGCTAGATACTAAAATGGAAAAAATAATTGACAGAAGTCGAACACAATTCTTTTTGTCTCTCAAGCTTGGATTTGTATTTATTTGTATATGCTAGATACTAAAATGGACAAAATAATTGACAAAACCTACTTTTATTAAGTATTCTTTCTTAATATGGTGAGAGGTGTTGTATGAGAATTCTCTAAATTTGTTTTACAAAGTATCAGCTTCTAGAGCAACTACAAACACCATGGTTAATTCTCTTAATTTGGTTTACAGGCTAGTGTAACCAATGACAAAATATTATGATTTTTTGAATTTCATCAAACCAATTTGAAAAATTCTTTAAAAATTCATAAAGAAAAGAAACATATAGAAAATGGGTTGATTCTTAAACAAAATCCCCAATATTTTTATAAAAAAAAATCTTTTTCAAATCAATTGATGAATATTATCCCTAAAGAGTAATCCCATCAACAATAACCTTCAAGATAAAACCTACAAATTGTCTAAAAGAATGCAACCACTTCAATCATTTCAGAATTTTATAAAATCCATCTTCTATATAGCGGAAAAATGCAAATGTATTACTTTTGGACAATCACAATGTTTTTAGACATGACATTAGACGGGCATAGACAGATGCTAATGTGGAATGTATCAAAATATAAATGTTTCATGAACAATACAATAATTGTTCATAAAATTGGGAACTATACCAACATGAACAATACAATAATTGTTCATAAAATTGGGAACTATACCAACATGGACAATATGTAGATGTATGTGACTTAAATTTATCATTATGATTCATCTAAATTGAAGCATGTTTCAAGTCTGCAATTAGAAGTTATATCGGTTCGTTCATTTGGCATATAAGGTCAAAGTTTCATTAAAAAAAATTGAAATACAAAGGAACACTAATAACTTTTATTATGAAAAGGTTTCTTTTGCATTCAGATGGTTCATTTATTCACACAGTAATTCAATATTCTTCTTTCAAATAAATGTGTACAAGGTAGTTGAGTTCAACATATTCTCTTTTTTAACTTTAGATTATGTTATTATTCATATGAAGCTATTGAAATTGAAAATATACTTGTCCTATAAAAAATTACAGTGAGCTAACAATATGTGATTACATGAGACGTAAGACATCAATATGAATTTATCAATTTGCATCATTAAAGGCAATCAAAAAAACACCATGAATTGTGCATTCAAATATTTTGACCATATTTAAGCCAATAGTTACTCATTAAGTAGCAATTCAAATAGCAACCAAAGTTTTTATTTATCATCATCGTGGTTTAAAAAGTGAAAGCCCAATTCTAGTGAAAATCTACTGCTATTTGCAACATGCTCTTAATTTCATATTCTAAAACCTAGTGATGTAAGGAATACTACTATCTTCTTATGCTTGATTTTGTCTTCCAATCTAGAGATTATAGGAAGAAATTACCTGAAACATATTTCGACGATCCTACCCTTGTTTAGGAGTTTCCACTAATCTCTCAGCATCCAAAAAGTTTTAGAATCCAAAAAAAACAACAAATGTTGAGTAGCATATCAAAGGAAAAGTAGAGTAAACCAAGCATCATCTCAAGTACAATATATGATAGTAAATAATACTCACAAGTAGTTTTTCTGGGAACATCACTAGTATTTACTTGCATTATTGATAAGTAAAACAAATTCTCCAATCAAAAATTGGCAAAATGATGAATCTTAATTAAAAATATTAGAGAGATTTCTAGCATTTAAGCAAAGGAAAATTGACTAGACTGGAATCTTAATCCTTGTTTGAAGGCTTCATATACAAGATCAAAGTACATATGTAACAGAGGGGAAGACACTATACTTGTGCCACATTATACATATTTTTGGGATTCCAAATCTGTAATCCAATCTCTTTAATTCAGACGTGACATCTTACCTAACTAGTATTCTCTCTCCTGTTCTTTGAGACCCAATTTATTTTACTATTTTGGGCCTCCTTATCCTCAGTAGAGACAATGCTTAAAAACTTCATAATACCTATCAACCCATTTGAAAACCCACAAACTGCAAACTTTGTACATAGATTTACCTAGTTAATCTATGTAGACTACAATATATATACAATGGATGGAGAAGAAGGCAATAGGCAGCAGCAGTTAACAGGGCCTAGGCTAGGCAACTCGAGAATGGGTAGTACAGTGCAATCACCATCAAAACTTTTATAGTGATTCATTTGTCCAATGCACTAATCACTACCCTATATTTGGAAGTACGAGAGCATTAGCACTATAGCTTGCAAGGAGTAGTATATGCATGATTAACGAGTACCAGTTAGTGATTTATAAGACTAACCAGTCATATACAGTTAGGCTTTTGGGTTCTACTTTCTCTCTTTTTTCAGATCCTATTTTTGTTGGGGTTCTAGGGATTCTCCATGGATTTCGTCACTCTCGTGGTGTCCCTGAAATAAATTGCAGATTACAGAAATTAAAAAATGAGAGAAGATCCCATACAATTTGACCCATAAAGATTAAAGACGGTCTGCTTTCATATTCTTTATAGGCCATACGTAATTGCAATTTCCTACCCCAACCACAACAAGATTGTATTTTGATTGTGAGAGAAGATCCCATACAATTTAACCTATAATGTTTAAAGATGGCTTGCTTTCATATTCTTTATAGGCCATACACCATTGCAATTTCCTACCCCTTGTATTTTGAGTGTAAAATTAAAGAAATATGGGGTTTCCAATAAATTTTGCAAACGTTTCTAAAGCATTCTCAAAACTACCCCATACTTTCTTTGAGAAACTAACTATTTTAACAACAATATTAAGTAATAAACCTTTATTACAATAAACAATCCTCGATATTCCAAAAAAGACAACATTCTTAATAAGGCTTTGACATCTAAGTGAACTTGAGATACATCTGTTGTTGACAAATAGCAATTGACATAATTCATAGAAAAAATCACAAGCTAATTCATGGAAATGAGAATCAAGAGTTTTGGGTGTATACTAATGCAATCATAATAATTGCCTTTAATATACACCTCCTGATTGTCAAAATGTCTCATGAATGTGTAATGCATTGATCCTTTCCCTCAAACAAAATTCTACATCTGGATTTATGTTGGGGTCAAGATATCCTGAAGCCCATGTAAGTACAAAAAAAAGATTCACTGCTTTTACAACAATAGCACAACCAACAAAATATAAATTTAGTTGTTTATTGCATCATATCTGCAGTTTTGATTCAGATTTGCAGCAACAAAAATCTGCATGGTAAATCAAATGAAATGTATTAATATTTATCTGGAAGTCCAATAATCTAATATTTTTGTCCCTTGACCCACATATGTAACTTGTACCAGTAATTTACTTCCAAAAACCCCAAATTTTTATAGCCATTAATCTGTTAGGAGGCAATTGTATTCACCACAACCTTCATTGAAAACCCTTTGTTTAGAACCACAATTTCAAATCAGAAATGCAAAGAGCAGGATATGTGGCAAGTAAAATGCAAAGCATCAAATGTTGAAAATTGATCTATTGTTGTAATAAAGGAATTGCTTCTTTGATATGTTCTAGTTCGAATGCCAAATGTCCTAATGATTTAAGGATCAATGTGGGTATAGGTAGAAAATTGAGAGCGATACATGTGGGTATAAGAATAAAATTAAAAAATGCAGTATTGTAACTTCTTTTCACTGAACTATACATTAAACTAACTTATTTTTCCCCAAAGGGTAGATCCATAATCTTGCAAATCCATACTTACATGAAAACAGTGAAACCGGAGGGCTAGCGCCTGAAGGTGAAGAGGGTACATCAAAGATGTCCACAGATAGAGGTCGTGCATATGGAGGATTGACTATTGTGATGCTCCAGCTTACTTGTGCCTCTTCATTTGATCTCAATAATTTTGCACTTGCATTGCACTGCCTCATCCTTTTTACAGTCTCTTTGCTCTGTTACTCAAAGGAAGAGGTGATATAGAAAACAATCTCTTTGAAGCGAAGGAAATGGGCATTCTGAATCGACATAAAAAAATTCCCCATTTTAGAAATAAATAAAACCCATAATTCAATCTTCTCCCTTGAATTAGCTCAAGATTTTGCACAAAAGATTTACGTGATAAATAACAACCTGATGTACATTTGAGAAAAAGTAAGGCGGTTTTGCGGAAAAATTACAATGCCCTACCACAACAGAAATGGGTAGAGTTTGTAGGAAAATTTACGGAAGACCTACAATAGCAGATTTTTTAAATGAGACAAACCAAAACCAATTTATTCACTGTAAATATTAAACTGCATTTGCATAGTTGGTTCACGTTGACGATATCGATGAGATTTGATTTATGCTACAGGCTGTAGGGAAGTCTACCATAAAGTTTACCCTTAAAATGGTCAAAACAACCTGTAAAAATGAAAATGGTTTGCCGAGAGCGTGGTTTTCCGGGAGCATGAGATAGGTTTTGGGCAAAAGCTCATACAATATATATATATATACACACCGCGAAGATAGTGCATACATAGCATATCTGTGTATGGGTATATATAGACATTTTCTATTCACGCATGCTCATGCATTACATATGATCATATATATATATATATATATATATATATATATATATATATATATATATATATATATATATATATATATATATATATATATATATATCACAAGCTCATAAAAAGGGATTTTAACACTTTGATTCAAATTGACAAAACAATCAAAATGATTCATAGACAATAAACCCAACATACCAATAAACCCAAATGGATAACAACAGGGTTCAACACATACCAACACTGATTCATCAAGGTTACTCTACCAGATGTAGTACATGTGTATGGTTACTCAGATGGTCATGACAATGGTTTCCATACCAACTTTTTCTCCTCAATGATACTCTCCCCCCCTCTAGAGGGTTTAATCATTTCCTACATACAACTTAGTACACATGAATGAAGTTAGCGGATAACATGAAAATCATATTCATCACATTTCATATACATCATTAAAATATTAAAAAACAATCTTATCATAATACATATTCATACATCTCATTTATCCATTGAAATTTATTAAAACATAATATACATTCATACATCTCATTTATCCATTGAAATTTATTAAAACATAATATACATTTAAAGCTTATTCACTCATTAAAAGTAATAAATAGTATGTGGTAACAAACAACGGACTATGAAATGAATAGGGGAATTGAATGGACGAGAGGTCAAAGGTGACGGGCACAACACCAGGAGACACGTCCCTATGAATAGAGGTTGCCATGCAAAAAGTAGTCTCGATGGGAATGAGGGAGGAGCCTCGTCTATCATATGAGTGCAGATTTAAATAAAGAAAAAAAACAGAGAGAGTTAGTTGCATGAGGAAATAGGAAAAGAGCAGTGAAGTAAGTAGAGGGCAGGAGGGAAAGAAAGTGGAGAGGCTGTAGAAAAATGCATACAAACAAGTTAACAATAAATGCAGGTTAAGAGACATAGAGGTGCACAGATTTGAGGAAGAGGATGTGGCATATTAAATAGGGAAAACAATGTTGTCGCTCGTACCATGTAAAGTGGGAGTTCAAAATTAAATTGCAATAAAAGAGAAGGTTGCGTATGGGAAATACCAAGACAAATAGGTAAATGT
>VDFB02067337.1:0-11358 GCA_007258455.2 Sequoia sempervirens
CGTTCAACCGTGACGATCCCTTAAGGGTTTGAGAGGTGAAGTATGCTGAAATAGGCCATTCTTCCTATTGTTCAGGTTGTGTCTCAGTGATATGGGATTGATGTAACTTGAATTGTGGTAGCTTGATATACAGAGTCTATTGATGCTAGGGTTCAATTTGTATGATTTTGAAAAAAGAAGCCAATTGAGTAGAGTTATCAACATTATTCATAAATCATAAGAATTTCTTTAGTACACTAGCCATTTTGATGCCTTCTTGTAGTCTCAAACATTATTTTGTATCATTGTTACATTGGTTTTCAAAGTGGCAGCTTAATATAGCTCCATAATACAAAATCTGGTTCACAGTGATTTTCACGTGAAAAAAATGTGAATCAAATCACGTTGATGTGAAAAAAAACCATGAGACCATAGCTTGTGGTGCAGGAGCACCTAGGTCATGTAATTCCTTCAAAAGGATAAGTTGTCAAAAATGTATTTAAGTCCATGTAATGCCAAAATTAAATGTAATCAAGGCATGAAAAAGAACAAAGTGTAATATTGTCAAAATGCTAAATATGTAAAAGAGAGAAAAAGAAGGAATGTGAAGAGACAAAACAAGAAAATCAAGGAAGAGGACGAGTCATAGGTCGTTCAAGGAAGATGAAGAGGTAGTTGATGGTTGGAAACTTCTTTAAAAGCATTGTAAAGGCCAAGCAAAGAGATCATTGTATTCTGGAAGAATTAAATTAACAAAGAGTTCCTTGTTTTAGCTTATTTTCTGTGTTTTTCAGTTGTTTCTTAACTTGTATGGACTGTGCAAGAGTTTAGGGTTCAAATTTAAATTGTTTCCAGTAGGTTGGGGAATCACCATTTGTTTGCAACCATTTGGGAAGGAATCCAATAAATTTAATGTTTGTTTGAGCATTCTTCTTATGGCTCGGTCTGAAATCCTGTGCATTGAGTTTTGAGAGTCTTATAAGGAATTTCCACACTACTCCACCAATGTAGGTCAGGTAGATTGGTGGAGTAGGTTAGGGATAGGTTATTTGTTATGTTTTGATGTTTGTGAGTGGAGGAAAAAGAAAGAATACCTTGAAGGAGTTGTTGCTACACAGGAAATTCTGAGTTTTCCAATCAAAATGAACAGTTTCCAGCATGACAGTGGAGAAAGAACAAGTGCATGGATTAGAAGATGTTTCCAAATGCCTTTTCAGATGTATGTTGACATGTTCCAATGGTTGGCCAGAGGTTTTGAGGTTTTCATGTAGCCTATACAGGAAACCCTCATTGATTTTTGAGTTTTTCACCCTATAAACAATGGTTTGTCAATATACTATCCCAAGGAGTCTTTTAATCCCTAAAAATGGATAAATTGGGATTTTTGTGTTATTTCTAATGAATTTTTTGATGTTTTAAGTGTTTTGGGAATGTTTGAAGGGGGTCTTCTTTAAAAATCAAGCCTATTTTAGTAGCCTTTTTGACAATGTTCAGACTAAAAACTGCTTATTTCTTCAATATAAGTTATTCTGAGTTTTTGATATGAGGACATGGGCATTAAGAGGTCTCTAAAATTGTTTTGGATCTTGGGTTTTGAAACTAGTGTGTTTGGTTTACCCAATTTAGGGCATGAATGTCTCATTGAGAAGTAGTGCCTTGACTGCTCAGAGAATAGAAGTCTGACCTAACAGTGATCGATGAGCTGATTTTGGGATAATGTTGTCTAAGTGATGGTTTCAGGGATGTATGGAGTCTTGGATAGGGTTTAGAAGTGAGATATGTTGTTTTGACAGTTGGACAGTGAGGAGACTTGGTGTAAAATAATACATGAAATTGTAAGTTCAGTCAGAACAAAGTTAAGAGATTAAGTTCCTGATTTGTATCAGTTATAATAATGATGTTTGCAATGCTTGATGGTCTGGTAAAAGTCTAAAAGCCAATTGTAATGATGGATTGACTATTTGGGACAAGTTGAATGAATTGATTGAATGGAAGAGTTCCTTGTTGAAAATGGTGTTTTTGAAATGCATGTTGATCTAATTGATTGAATCAAAGTTTTCTAAAATGGTTTTTTCTTTGAATGAGTCAATTGGAATACAGATTTGTGGAAGGATGAATGATGAATGATAAGAGAATTTGAGTGGATGAAAAGTAGATTTCTGATGAAATGTTGAAATTTTGTTTGATCTTCTCCAAGATGAGTTTGGGACAAGAGTCCCCTGAGTTGTTGAGTGGTTTGGCAATCTTTGTATTGCATTAGCTTGTTGCTTAATATTATGCTTTGATATATTTTTTCCAAGAATCCATAGCTTGTTTGAAAGCACCTATTTTAGGCTTGTAGCCATAGCAGCAAGGCAATGAACTGTTTGATAAAATGCTTTGATAGACATGTAAGAAAAATGTGTTAGCATAGACAAGGCAATGAACTTTTTGAAAAAATGCCTCAAAGAAATGTGGTTTCATGGTGATGGAATGGCATGACGAATTCCATGACAAGCAAATTGCTATGGATTGTCATGGAATTCCATCACCATTGAGACCAAATTTCTTTGAGGCTTTTTTTCAAACAGTTTGTTGCCTTTTCTATGCTATTGATTATTAGTATTCTTTGATAGATTTTTTCCAAGCATCCATAGCTTTTTTGGAAGCACCTATTTTAGGCTTTAGCCATAGCAACAAGGAAGCAAACTGCTTGATAAAAATGCTTTGGTAAACATGTATGATAAAATGTAGTAGCATAGACAAGGCAGTGAACTCTTTGAAAAAATGCCTCAAAGAAATGTGGTTTCATGGTGATGGAATGGCATGACAAATGCCATGACAAGAAAATTGCTATGGATTGTCATGGCATTCCATCACCATTGAGACCACATTTCTTTGAGGCTTTTTTTCAAATAGTTTGTTGCCTTTTCTATGCTATTGATTATTAGTATGCTTTGATAGATTTTTTCCAAGAATCCATAGCTTTTTTGGAAGCACCTATTTTAGGATTTTAGCCATAGCAACAAGGAAGTAACTGTTTGATAAAATTCTTTGGTAAACATGCATGATAAATGTAGTAGCATAGACAAGGCAAAGGAACCCGCTTGAAGAAATGCCCCAAAGAAATGTGTAGGTCTTACGGTGATGGAATGCCATGACACCACAACACCTGCTTGTCATGGAATTCACCACCATGAGACCACATTTTGAGGTTTAAACAAGCTTCATTATTCCCTTGTCTATGCTATTGTTTAGAATTATTATGCTTTGATAGATTTTTTCCAAGCATCCATAGCTTGTTCTAAAGCACCTGTTTTAGGCTTTTAGCCATAGCAGCAAGGCAATGAACTGTTTGATAAAATGCTTTGATAGACATGTATGAAAAATGTGTTAGCATAGACAAGGCAGTGAACTCTTTGAAAAAATGCCTCAAAGAAATGAGGTCTCATGGTGATGGAATTCCATGTCAATCAAAAGCATTCGATTGTCATGGCATTCCATCAAGTCATGAGACCTCATTTCTTTGAGGCATTTTTTCAAAGAGTTTGTGTTGCCTTGTCTATGATATTGCTAACTATTATGCTTTTGATAGATTTTTTCCAAGCATCCATAGCTTGTTCGAAAGCACTTGTTTTAGGATTTCAACCATAGCAACAAGGCAACACTTGAACTATTTGACAAAATGCTTTGGTAGACATGTATGAAAAATGTGGTAGTATAGACAAGGCGGTGAACTGTTTGAAAAAATGCCTTGAAGAAATGTGGTCTCATAGAATGCCATGACAACCAAATGTAATTGGCAGCTGCTCCTAGTTATTAGTTATGCAATGTGAAGTAATTGCATAACTGCTTAGGTTGACTTTGTAAAAACTATATTCTAATTGAAATTTTGTCATCTATTAGCATCTAGTTATTAGTTATGAAATGTGAAGCAATGCTTTGAGTTTGAAAGATGTGCAATGCAATGTAATCAACGTTATGAATATAAACTACAAAAATCTATTTTTTACTAAGTTACTGGTTCGGTTTTGGGTTCAGGTTTGGGTTCGAGAACTCGGTTTGCCGGTTCGAGATTTTTTTTTTTGGGGGTTGGGTTCGTTTTTGGTTCGGTAATACAAAAACATATAAAAAATAGAAATATATACATATTTGCAGTAGTAATCAAGTTTAGAATACACCACCATATTAATAGTCAAATAACATAGCAAAAATACACCACCACTTTCATAGTGAAATATTAAAATATTAGTGATCTACTCGAATGTCATGATACAAAATTATAAATTAAAGTTCAAACATAAAAATGTCAAGTGTTTATAATTAGCCATTATTGATTGATCATTGATCAATTTGAAAAGTGTGAAAATTTTTCTGTGTGGAAGGCAAACAAGAAAATAGTGTTACATAATTATCTACATTGTGAAAGAGCCAAAACTTTTTTCTTGCAGATCGTAGAAGAATCTCAGTGATTTTTTGGGTGTCCTTGCCTTGGAACGGAACTATCCTGAGCCATGAATGATTGACCATGAACTGTGAGAAACAAATAAGATAAATCATGCAACTTGTTGCAATTTCTTTCCTTTGGAAAAAGGGTAAAGTTTTCTTTTCAGGGAGAATCTCCTTTAGAGTTTGAATGCATTGATAATTTTCAAGATAGACTTAGCCAAATATGTCATCTAGGTTTGAAGCTTTTAGGTAAAATGTTTGTTTCTTAAAATTTTGTTCAAAATTCAAGATGTAGGCTCTCCTCCCTTAGGGAAGAGAAGGCCTATCAAACCTAACACTCTTATGCAACACTTCTTAAGTTCTTGTTGATCCAGTATTAGATGCGAAGTTTCAAAATAGGCATGGTTATATAAATTCTCATCTGAGGACTATCATTGCATCAAATTAAGGTTTTCAATCCTTTATGGTCTGAACAAAAGAAGTGTAAGGTAGTGTTTAATGCTAAGGATCTTATTTGTGAGATCTCTTTGCTATGAGTGTGAGACGAAATGAGAAATTTGATATTACGCACCAAATGAGAAATATTCAAAATATGTGCTAGGAAGAAATAAGTCCATAAGATCGAGTATGCAAGAACTGAGAATTGCAAATTTGGCTTACGTTTGACTTCCACGCATAAAAAATTTCACACTTTTCGATGTTCACACATAAGTCAAAAAGTATATGTGCGTAAGTTGTAAAGTATACACTTGAATACACATAACTCATATCTATTGAACCATGAATTTCTAATGCAAATATGGACACCATCGATAAATAATATTTGTATTAAAAGCAAATAGCCATGTACGCATACATCAATATATGTTGATATAAGTATAAAATATAGTTACAAAATAATACATATAGTACAAGAATGCCATATAGGCATCGATGTCAAATATATCCAATGCAAAATATGTTACAAAATTGCCATGTAGGCATACAACAAAGGAATACATTCAAAATTCATTTCTCTCCATGCTCTGGTTCAAATACAATTTTATTTCCCTTTTCTTGGCGATCCGATGGCGATAAGTCTGTCACTCGTTTCTACTGTGCTCGAGGAGTGCTCCTGCTGCTCTTCCTAGTGTTTAGCTCCTAGTGAAGTTTTAACTATTACAATAAGAAGTAAAGACATTAATATATAGAAATTACATTATAAAAAATGATATATTTAACAAAATAATCACTTACGACCATCTCACAATCACTCTCCTCGATGGAAATATTTGCACGCCGATGTTGAGGCATGCTCAAGCCCTGTATAAACCATCCAAATAGGAATTAAACCTCACGAGATCAATAATGGTTTGATTTTTCACTAGAACTAGTTCATCTATAACAGAATGTAAATTGAAATTTAGTAATTTGCCTCGCACATCTCTATTAGGTATGGGGATTGTATGGCGGAGAGAGCGCAATATCCATTACCCTGTGCATTTGGCCGGTGTTTTACGTCTGCCAACATGCGAAACAACAAATTATTCAATCACAAAAAGGATTGCAATAGCGATCCCGCATTGATGACTTATAATGTATGAGATCTAATGAACAAAATTTTTGAGTACAAGTATTAGAAGAAACATATATTTCTGATTATTAGTTATCAAATTTGAAGTAATGCTTTTGAGAGTTTGAATGATGTGTAATGCTAGCGTATTAACCAACCAATATGAATATAAACTACACAAATCTATTAAACTTAGAATTCATTAGTTAAGTTTTCTTTATTCTATATTACCTCTGTGAACGTTTGATCAAATCTACTAGCACTAGGAGGTGTTTCCTTAAACCTCCAACATTACCCTGTTCAACATCCAAAATCACATATTAAAATACCATTCGTAAAACAATGCTATTAACATGTAATAAATTTATAATTGTTTACTAGTTACATAACCCACTGATAGGTGTACTGCAAAAATAAGTAGGTGGATGACTGGTGTATCCAATCTCTACACTGTGACCCTGCAATTTTATTAAAATAATAAAACTAAATTAGTTAATCTTGTATTTTACAATCGAAATTTAATAAATTAAATTCAACAATGAACATGTTGAATTGTACATGAGTGTCAATGCCATATGCATCATGCAAAATTTCAGCCGTCCTCTCCATCCCTGTAGATGCATACAGATCAGGCTATGTAGTAGCATATGGATCCTGCGTAGCACCCCCCTGAGTGTCGATAGGGTCATACGAACAAGTCGCCCCGCAAGATTGATACACATGGGTTCGAATTCCACCACCTGAAGACTCCCCTGGATGGTGTTGTACAATAGGGCTAGTGTGATGGATGACACTCCGGGTCAAAGTTGTGATCGCCTACAATGTCTCTATGTCAACACTCTCCTTCACAATGACAAGCATCACAATCTGCTCACGAGGTGGCCTAGCGAGAGGTCATCTCCCTTGCCGCTTAGGATCCGGCTGTGCACCGGGCCTATCCTGAGCTGACCCCCCACCTCGCCCTTGGAACTCCCTCATATCAAAATAATTTGGGATTTGGTTCAATGCAAACTCACTGTATAGTTTCCTAAGAAAATATTGGGGGACTTCACAATTATTGCATGATGGGTAATCAAAGACCATATACCATCTTTCATAAAAATGGTTCTTAATCTCTTGGTGGTGGCACCAATGAATAGGAAACCTCTTTGCATTTAAGGTAAGATTTTGATTTGTTTTTGGGTCAGTGAATAGAGAGCACAAATCACCTTTAGTAATTTTTAAATCTTTTACTTGTTTATATGATAATTTGTCTGCATAATATGCCCTGGCTGTCTGCCTCCTATCTTGCCATCTAGATATTTGTTGGGTGATTGCATCTACATTTTTTAACATATCTTTCAATGAATTTGCTAGAAGCATTCTTTCTGTGGTTGAAGCATTTGGATCACTCAACCTACTGATAAGATCCTCAAGTTGTTTTCTATTATTCTCAATTTCACTCCTCAAAATTTCTTGAGTGCCAAGAGGGTGTTGAGAGAATGGTGGGGGAGGTTGATTTTGTTGTTGAGGCTGATTTTGTTAAGGATTTTGCTGTTGAGGATTTGCCTCCTCTTCTTGTTGAGGATTTGAAGAATTTCCTACAAATTAAAAAAAAAAAAATCAAATCTAACCTAAAACAAACAAAATCAATTTCAAACTAACAAACTCAAAACAAATAGCAAACAATACTTACCTCCTGCATCTCTTCATCGTCGTGGCGCCATATTTGCAAAGAAAATCTAATTGTTCTTGATGAAATAGGTAGAAATCCTTCCTCCTAGAACGTGAGCGCGAAAGTGAGGGTTTTTGGCCACAGGCAGAGCTGAGAAACAGTAAAAAGGAAATGATACATATTTCACTTCTTTTTTTTCTTTTAAAATCACATAGCACGAGCGCGTTATAACGCACTCGCATTATCTCTTTTCAAAAAAAAAATCCCATTTGGCCACAAAAGTGCGACCAACTTCATGCACCCGCCCAGTTGTAGATAGATAAGATGCCAATTCACATTTCTACAAAAAACAGAGGTCCTGTGATATTTCATGCAACTACTACATGCTTGCAAAGTTAGCCCACACAACTATTGGCCCCTCTCCCCTAGCCATTAAACACTAAGATTATAGATGTCGAATGTTATTTATAGGCGCCACTAGCCATCTATTTAACTTTGTACATGTCAAGTTCTTGAATGTTATATTAAATTTATTAATAATTTATGCTTTTAATTAAAATTTTAAATTCATTAGATGGGTTCATGTGAACCACTACTAGTGAAATATGGATAAATGAGTTTGACTTCAAAACTAAATAATTGAATTGGGAGAGGTGAGAGGGGTTCAATTGTTGGTATAATTAAATGATGTAATCTAATCAACTTGTGTCTTGGTTGAGTTGTCCGAAAAGATTCCAAAGAAAGATTGAAAAATGTGCTCTAGGTACATATTATAATTTTTTTGTTTATTTGATGTGACTTGTGAAGGGTATAGTTACACATAGGCCTAGAATTTGATGGTCTATGTAATCATTTTTCTAATTTTAGATCATATATTACAATTTTAAATTTATTATACCATATATTTTGATTTGTTATATTTTTATGTAATCATATATATGACACTTTAAATTATTAGTAAATTGTAGAAATTTACTATAGTAATTCTAACATAGTGTTCTAATTTATAATATTAATATATCATTTTATAATGTTGAGAATATGATAGTCAATCTCATGCTTCCTTATAAGTGAAGTTGAAGGTAGATACTTTATAATTCATATAGTGATGCTCTTAAATAAATTAATATGTCATATCAAAATAATAAAAGATTTATAAATATTCTTAAGGCATAAACTTTAAAGATATATGATAAACTAGCACACACATATTAAATATCAATATATATAAAATACGCCGAGAGTTATCCTTCTCTAAGTTCCTATTTTCATGATATCTTTTATATGACATTGTAATGTATATTGTCAAAATCACTATAGCTATTTTTTCTATTTGGCCTTTGCTCACATTGATGGATGGTAATGTATACTATCAATATCAAGTTGCACGTGCTATGGATGGAGGGAATTCTACATGTTTAAAATCAGCTTACCTAATCTCTATTTAAGATGAAATGAGGTTTTATTTAATATATATAAAATACGTCGAGATTTATCCTTCTCAACATGCACACGCTATTTAAAATGAAATGAGGTTTTTAGATGAGCTATGTATGCTTGTGTAGTGAGATGAGGATGTTTATGTCAACGTTCTACTTCATTCTTATTGTCTGCCTCATAGGCTTATGATTGTGTAGTGAGACGAGGAAATTTATGTTGACGCTCTACTCCATCCTCATCGTATGCATCATAGGCTTTGTCAAGCTTATCATGAACTCTCCTTGCTTGGCATTGCACATCAAAGAGAAAATAATCCAGCAAACCTTGTCTGAGCATCTCATCAAATTGCAAGTTACCGATATTCTGAAGAGCATGTAATAGAGCAAAATAAAATCTGGTGTTGTCCACAACATCATTATGACTTTCATATATATTAGCAGTATTACTGGCATCACCTGTACAACAAACATTCAATCAATATTGTATTTTTTGTTTAAAAGAAAAAAAGGATGAGATGTACAATAATTAAATTTACTTACAACTCTTTCCAACTAAACATGAATAGTTTTGCATGGAATCCATTATTGTGTAGCCTCCCAATGTTTCCAATGCAAAGCCTTGCAAAGTCTTTAGCACCCAAAAAATTACCTTATCTATGTCTTCTAAATCAAGGATGAAGTTGATTGAAGAATGCCTCAGTGAAGAAGAATCTAAAATGTTTGTTGAAGAAATCACACATTCTTTTTAGTTTAACAAAGATTGGAAAACTGAACAAAAAACTAAAAAAGATTAACACTGCAATATTATTCAAATGCTAAAATTAAAAAATTGCAACGTTGAAAATATTTTTTTGTATATTCAAAATTGTGTATAATCAGCTACAATATGACTCTATATAAAGAGTTTCAAAGCAGCACATCAAAGCTGCGATCCAAAAAAAACTAAAAAAACAAAGCATGTTTTTATGATGCAAGGTAAACAAAGCTTTAAAACAAAGCTAAATTAAGGAAACTATCATAGTATACAAACTACAACATTAGAATGTTTTAAAATCTAAAACAAAAATCATAAACTAAAACAAGGAAATCTAAACATACCAAACCTAGGAAAAGAAAAAAGAGAACCTATAATTCCTTCTGAACCCAAACCAGTAAATAGCTCATAATATCCTAAAAACGTGTTTGTAAAGACAGAGAACAAAAATTGCAATAAAAACAAAGCTTTTTCCAAACCATCATATACTTGTTACATATGCTTTTTTCATTTAGTATATATGATCTATTTGATAGTTGATTGTAAAGTAATGTTGAAACAACACCAGAAGAAAGGTTCATGAAAGTGAAGCTTGTAGCTTTTGCCAAAGAAAAAGAATAAATTCAAATATTTTAGAAATAAATTCATATTCTAATAGGAATTGTTTGTTGCAGGTATTAGTTGTAGGCAAAAATTAATCAAAACCAAGCAGAGATGAAATGGAACAAAGGAATAGTTCTAATGTTCTCTTAAAAAAGTAGCTAGTTTAACAACTGATGAGACTTCCCATTTCTTTTATTTGCCTCTCTTTCTATGTTTTGAAGTTGCACATAAACCATTTTTGGATTTGCTTTAGAAATTGTTCCTGCCAACATTGGAAAAATACCATGTTTTTTTTTTTTTGAAGTGGTTATTGGTAATCTTCTTGCAATGAGCACCATGGAAGAAAATCACAGCTCAAGCTTTCTGGAACCACTTGAAAATGTCTTTGTGTGAACATCATAAGACAAAAATAAGTTATAACCTATGTCTTTGCAATATCTATGATCATTGTGGAAAAATCCAGTATGGGGCAAGGACCTATCCCTATTCCACATCTTGTGATAACTATATTATATATAATATCCCATGCACAATGAATAAAATAATTGAATTCAGTTGGTCTAAGGTGTGTACCACTTCAAATTTATCTCTATTGCCACTCAGATTTAGCGATAATTTAGCTCACAAACTACTAAATGGATTAAGACTATTTAATACTATTGTAGTCATACAAAATTATTTGATTGGTTTATTGTCACACATCTCATCCACAACCAATACACGATCAGCTTAAATACACGATAAGCCAAAATTATTCTAGAATGAACAACAGATGCATCAAAAGAATGATTTAATAGAAAAACCATTAGACACTTCCTTTGAAAAAAGCAACCCTATCCATTCAAACAAATGAGAGCTAAGTCCTCAAAAAGGGAATGAACGAACACAAACCTGCAGAGATAAAGGAAATTCTACAACTGAGGATTCAACCATCCTGCCAAACCTATTT
>VDFB02067337.1:12570-34447 GCA_007258455.2 Sequoia sempervirens
AATTATAGTCATGGTGGCCAAACATTATGCAAAATGACTTTGTCATTATTTATAGTTATTTTACAAAATCATTTCATATAATATTTGACCAACATATTTATAATTATATAATACTCATTTACCATTCAATAGAATTTAATTTTTATATGTTTTTTATTAGTAAGAAAGAAAATATAATTGATAAAGAATCATTTTTAAAATAAAAGCAAGCATTAAATATCAAAATTTAAAAAAAAAATCTATGATCTTACATTACTAATAACAATCAATAAAATTGTTGAATATAGCCAAATTAGTTTTAGAATACAATTAAAATGTGTTTATAAATGTATTGTAGCTCCAAGTTATCATAACTAGAAGTGGTGTGTTAAAATTTATTTGGAAACAAAGATGAGGTACTCTAATTATGGCCTACAAAACTTATCCTCCTATGAAACACATACATTCTTTATGGACTGTTAGATCTTTCATGTTGGGTTCACTCATTTCTGAGAAGCCATTGATTTGGTTTGATCAAGATCATGGCAAGAATAATTGGGCTACCATTGTTCAAGCATCAAGATGCATGTTTATAGTGTCAACGAGGATCATGGGAACTTTAAAATAAATTTGTACATAGCAGTGATGGTAAGACCTGCCATAGATACCACATCCTTAAGAAAAAAGTGTGAGAAGAGCAGAGGTCAGTTTGCTCCAACATTGGAGCAAGTGGTATGTGAAGATATGCATGATCAATATGTTACACATTTTTTTTGTTTTTTTAAAGTTTCATAATGCAACAATAGTTTGCATGCTATGTAGTTAGTTTTTTTGTTTTAGCTTTTAGTTTTTAGTTTTTTAGTCTTTTTTAATTTTATTTTTATATGATCATATAAAAAGCAGATCGGTGGAATTTAAATAGAGTTGATTGTAATTTAAAAATAATATATATAGTCTTTCTTTTCAGTTTTATATAAAAGTTGTTTTTCTTCAATATAAGTATTAGTATTGTTATAATCTTAGTCTTTCAATTGGTATCAAATCAGGTTGTATAAATATTTATGGTGCGGGTAACAAGATTAAAGAAACAATTATCTTCAAATGGAAAATAAAAGTAGTTTACCATTTCAACTTCTGTTGTTTATAGGAAACAACTATGATTATAGTTGGATTATTAAAATGAAGACCCTATTATTATCCCAAGAACTCTGGGAATTAGTAGAAGTGGGATACAAAAAACCTACATATCAGAATGCTTTGAGTGTCTTGACAACGAATCAAAGAAATCAGTTGAGAGAAGATAGAAAGGACAATGGAGCTCTATTCACCATCCAAACTGCATTGGATACTTCAATTTTCCCTGGTATTGTTGGTATGAAAAAAAATCAAAGGATGCATGAGAGGCTCTACAAATTGCATACCAAGGAGTTGACACAATAAGATTGATAAGACTTCAAACCTTTCAAAAATTTAAATTTTAAAATTTAAAGATGAAATAAGTTGAGTCCATTCAATAATTTATTACTAGAACTCAAGGTAATGTGAACCAACTCAAGAATCAAGGGGAAATTGTAACAAAACAAAAAAAATTGTAGAGAAAATTCTTACATCTCTTGCTCCAAAGTTTGATCTAGTGGTGATAGCCATTGAAGAAAATAGAGATCTAACCACCTTACATGTTGCAAATTTTTTTTATAGGTTCATTGCAATCTCATTAGGAGCATATGCAATGTTCTATAGAAATCCTAGTGCAACATTTCTATTCTATTACATAAGAATTGAAGAAAATCCTACAATTCCTCCATCTCACACAAATAAATCACAAGGAAAATGGTCTTATAATAATAAAGGATGAGGTAGAGGAAGAGGAAATAATAGAGAAAGAGGAAGAAGTTTTGTGGATCGTAGAAGCATCTAATGTAGGTATTGTGAGTGGTATGGACACTATGATCTGAATGCAGAAAAAAGAAATATGACTTCAATAAGTTAAGAGCCAATTATACTAAAGAGTCATATGAAGATACAAAGTAGTACATGTTCTTTACATGCAATTTGGAAAAGAACATCAAAAGGATGTGTGATTCCTGGATAGTGGATGCTCAAATCACATGATGGGTAAATCTGATTTCTTTGTCAAATTAGATGATTCGGTGAGAAGTCATGTTAAATTTGGAGATGATATAGGAATTTATGTAATAGGAAAAGGTACACTTATAGTGAAGACTAAGCAAGGAGAAACTAATCATATTCATGATACTCTACTTGTGCCAAAACCAACATAATATTTTGAGTATAGGGTAGCTTGTAGAAAAAAATTATAAAGTTGTATTTGAAGACAATTGTTGCAAAATATTTGATATTAAATTAGATAATTATCATGTTGTAGCAGTGACTTGTATGACAACTCAAATAGATTGTTTCCTCTCCCATTGGTTTCTACTAATATGTGTACACTCAAATCAACTACAGATGGTTTATGGTTATGGCATCAATATTATGGTCATTTGAATTTTCAAGGGTTAAGTTTACTTCATAAAAAAAATATGGTGAGAGGACTTCCATAAATTCAAGTCAATGAGGAAGTTTGTTCAAGATGTGAACTTGGCAAGCAACATCAAGATATTTTTCCAGTGAATAAATCATGGAGAGAAAAATCTCCTTTAGAGCTTGTGCATGTAGATATTTTATTAGTCATTTCTCTCACCACACATGGGCTTATTTTCTTAAGAAAATATATGAGGCCTTTGAATGCTTCAATAATTTTAAGGTCGTTACTAAAAAGAAGAGTAGTTATTGTAGACATAAAAATATACAGTTGATATCACACTAGATCCACGACTACTAACATCGTTTCATCCTGAATCATCCCTCGGTCCTAACCATTTAATCAAATCCCCTATCGATTAAATTCATCCAATATTCATTCCTTAATTAAATAAAATCATTTTATCTAATCCAAAGTCAATCTCTTTTGTTAATTAAAATTAATCATACGATCTAATTATCCCTATTTAATTAAATAATTAATTTGTTTGATTAAATCTCTAAAGTCTATCCATTAAATTAAATAAACTAAAACCTTATTTGATTTAATCTAACACCATCCCTTCTAATTAAATAAATCAAAATCCTTGTTTAATTAGCCTCTTATCATATTCCTCTCTTATTTGATTTAAATAAATCCATAAATCTAAGTCAAATAAGTCACATCATCAAATCTCTTGTTAAATTAATTAATCCTTAATTAATTTAACCTCATCTCATGTCACATCCTCTAGATAATACAAGTTGCACATGAAAATAGATTTAATTCATTTATTAAATCTCTATTTTCCTCACAAGGCATCTTTTGGAATATTCTCTCAATTTGAATTCAAAAATTCCAAGTCAACATGTACATCCAACAAGGCATTTAAAATCTCTTACATGTCCTTTGCCTTGAGCCAAGTGGCATTTATTGCATTTTCCCTTCCCTCTTACATGTCATTTCAACAAATTTGAATTTCAAATTCATGCATTTATTGGCACATTCCCCAAATCTTGCACATCCTCCACCCATTCATAGCTTGACAAGTGGCATCATGCCATTAGATGAATGTTAGTTCCACATTGCTCAAATATGGACATTCATCCATCTTGGCATTCTATAAATAAAGAGCTCATATCCTCATTTTATCATCCACAACTTGAGTAAACTTACTATACTCAAATTCATAGCAATTTTCATCCATCTCATTGAATCATAGCTAGGTTTTTGCAGATTTTAGCTTGGAGCATTCATCAATCTTCATCAAAGTGGATCAAATCTCTTCATCAAATCAACATTGCATCATTGGAGTTGGGAAAGGGCCAATTTTCACATCAAATTGGCACCAATTCCCTCAAGAGATTAGGAGTTTATATTGCATTAGAATAGGATTTGATTTGTTTTGAGTTTCTTGGTGTTCTTCATCTCATTTCCTTTCTCTCTTGCAATTTAAATGAATTTCTTGAGGAATCATGTTTCTAACTATGCATTTGATCTAATTTATTAATTGTCTCTTGTGTTTTTGCAGGTTGGGAATCATGGTTCCACGAGGTATTATGTCAAAATACTTAGAACAAATAGAGAGGGAGAATTTAGTTCCAAAGAGTTTTCTAATTTTTACAACAAGAATGGCATAAAGAGACAACTTATTGCCACATATACACCTCAAAAAGATGGTATTGTAGAAAAAAGAACCATATCATTATGGAAATGGAACAAAGTATGTTGTAGACAAAAAATATTCCAAATAGTTATTAGGAAGTAGTTGAAACAACAATATATATTCTGGATCGAAGTCTCACAAAAATAGTTCAAAACATCAAGTTACAAAGGAAGATTGGAGTGGTTATAAGACTTCAATTTCTCATCTTTGAGTATTTGGTTATTTAGAATATATGTCCATATTCTAGTTCAGAGGCGGAAGAAGTTGGATGCAAAATCCAAACTTTATATCTTCGTTGGATATTCTGATGCAACTAAAGGATATAGATTCTACAATCCTGAAATAAAGCAATGAATTGTTAGTCAAGATGTGATTTTTTATGAAGGGGGAGTATGGCAGTGGAAAGATGTTGTACAAAAAAATACATCAATAATCATGGGTATGGAAGATCTAATAGTCTTCCTCCTCACCCCACAAGCTCAAGTGAAAGTTCAAGCTCAAGTTTCAATCCTTCAAGTTCATCAAATTCTTCTAATAACACTAATTTAGGTGATACTTCACCTCCAACATCAGCTCCAAGAAAGGTATGAATTTTAGCTAATATTTATCAAAGGAGTACATATATAAATTCAATTATTAATTTTTTTTTGCTTAGTATAATTCAAGTTGAACCGTTTGTGTATGAAGAAGTGGTGAAGGAATCACCATGGATTGACATTATGAATGATGAAATAAATTTTCCATTCATAAAAATAATACATGGGAATTAATACTTCCCGTGCAAATAAGCATGCGATTGGTGTTAAATGGATTTATAAGGTCAAATATGATGCAAATGGTTTAGTAGAATGTCATAAGACAAGATTATTTGTCAAGGTTTTTGCACAAACACTTGGAGTAGATTATCTAAAAGCTTTCACTCCAGTTGTCAGACTTGATACAATCAAGATTATACTAGCTACTGTTGCACAATACAAATGGCTAGTATATCAGATGGATGTAAAATCAAAATTCCTTAATGTTTATATAGATGAAGAAGTATATGTGGAACAACCTATGGGTTATGAAATTCCAAGTAACAAACACTTAATTTACAAGTTGAAGAAAAATATTTATGCATTTAAGCAAGCTCCTCATGCCTGGTATGCTAGGATTGATAATTATTTCATAAAGATGAGATTCAACAAAATCCAACTAGATCCCACCTTGTATGTCCAATGTATTGATAATGATATTATCGTGGTTTTCCTTTATGTTGATGATCTTATTATACAGGTAACAAAAAATTTCTCATGGAGAAATTTCAAGTAGAAATGAAATGGGAATTAAATAAAATGTCAGATTTGAGACTCATACATGGGTATGTGTAGGATCATGATGGGACAAAAAGTGGCAATATGATAGGTATGTCGTGACAACTTTTTTACCAAAAATGATAAAAGCGAAAAGGGTTTTTAAAGGAGATTCTCAGCTTTCCTAATATAAATTATGTTTTACTTTTGAATTTAATCAAGAATTATTTTTCATTTTCTATTCAAATTATGACTAAAGTCCCCGATTGATAGATTGATTGAAAAACATCTATAGCTTTCAAACATTATCACATTTTTTGAATCCAAAACATGTGTCACATTCTATGCTTTGCATACTATAAGATTAAAAAAAAATTGAATTTCATGAAGTTTTGACCAAGTTATGGTGGTCAAACATATGAGTTTTAATATATTTTTAAGTTGTAATAAAAAATTCATAATTAATTATTTACTTGGAAAAATTACAAAAAAATATGCATCACATCGGGACATGAGTCCTCTACTTATCTCTAAAATATTATAAAAAAATATTATCATTTTATTATGGTTAGGGTGGTCAGACAGACACCTACTTCTTATTTTTTCCCCGAAATTTAAGTACTCATTGAAATTTCAAATTTTCACCAAATAGATTTTATTTTTTAAACAAACCTAGTATTTTAGAAACTACATTCAATTTTCTACAAATTTTGTTCTTACATATTTTGAAATAATATAGATAACTTATTCATTTTTTTATGTCAAGTTTCCTAACTTTGATTTTTCTATTTTTTGCCACTTAGGGCCTGTTTTTCCATGATGATCCTGCACATACCCACATTATTTTCTTGGTTTAGAAGTGCAATAAAAATCAAAAGACATATTTCTTTCTCAAACCAAGTATGTAGTTGATTTGTTGAAGAAGTTTAGAATTATGACATGCATAGCAATTGCAACCCCCATAACACTTGGTGAGAAATTAATCAAGGAAGATGTAAGTTCCAAGGTTGATGTGACTTTGTATAGAAGTTTGGTTGGGAGCCTCATGTACCTCAACCACTAGACTTGATATTATGTATGATGTGAACCTCATCTCTTGAATCATGCAATATCCACATGAGTCTCATTGGTATGCTGGAAAAAAAATCTTAAGATATGTGAGTGGTATAAAAAAATTGGGTTTTCTTTATTCTACCATTGAAAAATTTGAGCTAGTTGGTTACATAGATTTTGATTGGGTTGGTTCAGTGGATGATAAAAAATCCACATATGGTTATGTTTTCTCACTTGGCTCTAGAGTTGTATTTTGGAGGAATTAAAAACAAGAAACAATGGCTCTCTCTTCCATAAAAGCATAATATATTGCAACATCAACAACTTGTCAAGCCATATGGATTAGAAGGATATTGGAAGATCTACATTTGGTTCAAGAACATCCAACAACTATTTATTGTGATAACAATAGCATTATCACAATGACCAAGAATCTTGTGTTTCATGCTAGAATGAAACACAGAAATCTGACATCATTACATTCATGATTTGGTTCAAGATGGGCAAGTGGAGTTGCAATTTTGTCCTTCATTTGAACAAGTTCCTAATATCTTCACCAAAGCCCTTCCTACAACTAGTTCTATTGCCTTTAGACATTAGTTGGGACTCACCCCTATTGATCATTCAAGGGGAGATTAAAGATATGCATAAATATGCATGATCAATATGTTGGACAATTTTTTTTGTTTTTGTTTTTTTTTTGTTTTTTGTTTTCATAATGCAACAATAGTTTGTATTGGAAAATGAAGTCAATTTTATTGTTAGTCCAACAGTGACGAATAGTCAACATTGATATCTTTCAAGTACTTTAGATATGTGTTTGGTGCGGCCGAAGACCTTCTATTCAACTAAAGGTTGAAATATTCTATCGAAGATTGAAATGATGGGGGGTTCCTAGGGGGCTGTCATAGCTCCTTGGACATCAAAGGCATTTTTGGCAAAGCTGGATTTTTTTTGGGACTCTCTATTTATGGTAATTTTGACAAATATTCGACATGTAGTTGCATGAGTCACACTTTCTATTTTTGGAAAGTTTTGTTTGACAAGGACTCTGCAACTCAAATTTCTTATACTCTTTCATTTAGTCATGTTTTGTGTAACTTAAATGAAGGTTGTTGTAATTACGAATTTCTTGAGAAATAAAAATACTAAAGATCTTTGCTCGTGGTTTTTTTCTTCGTATAATTTTACTAGTTTTTCCACGCAAATATTGTGTTAAAGTTGTGCATTTTTTTCTCTATTTATTTTGCATTGTAAATTTTTTTACATTTTACATTTTACACAATTTCTAGTTTTTTGTTTTCATAATGCAACAACAATTTACATGCTACGCAATTGCTAGTTTTTTTTATTTTAACTTTTAGTTTTTAATTTTTTTAGTTTTTTGTGATCTTATCTTCATCTAATCACATATAGAAAATCAAATGCATATTTAAATATGTAGTTGATTGTAATTTAGGTTTTCATATGCAAAATAATATATAGTCTTTTTCAGCTGTGCATAAAATTATTTTTCTTTAATATAGTGTTAGTGTTGTTATAATCTTAATCTTTTAGTATGATAACCATAACTGTTGTTGCCTAGAATTCTCGAAACTACTTTTCTTCTTCCATTAAATTGATGTTTTCTTAGCAAATAATTACTGGTCTTCAAACAAGGATGTCATCCATGAAATATTTTAGGTCGAGAAAACCAATTATGTTGTCCATCTTCTTTATAATTGCTAGGATATCCCTGTGGAAAACTTTGGTAGTGTATACCATTCTTTTGTGGAAAAAAAGAAGTTATTACATGATTATATCCATCTAAACCCTTTGTATGATGTGTATCTCTTCAAGAAGATTCAATCTTAGAAACTGAATCTCTCTCTTTAACTACTAAATGGAGAATGACAGATTAATTTATGCCTGGTGGGTGAGTGGAGATTGAAATGCATTTGATCCAGCTTTTCATGCAGATCACTCTTCATTGTTTTCACTTGGTCTTGACTAAAGCTTTTGACATTTGAAAGCAGGTTGGTGGTGAGTTTAAATGTGAATCAGGAATGTTTGAAAGCTATAGAGGTAAGAGATTGAATAACTATTTTAAGACGGGGTGAAGTCAAAGTTGGATCGAGTCCCTCCCCTTTATATAATAATATTAAATCCCTTTATTAAAACATTTACAACCTTATAATTGTGAAACTGGGAGTGCCCATGTTGAGCTATGCCCCCCTTTAGTAGAAAAATGGACTCATCCCCTTTACAAGAGAAAAATTTATGGACTATTTCAAGGTTTAATTCTATATAGTGACATGATATCCCCTTAAATAATATTTTTTTCGTGAGGGAGATGGAGAGTCATGTTTTCGTTACTATTTTCTATTAATTCTTTTAATCCATTACAAGATAATTATTAATTTATCTCGAGTTAAGTGAGATCACAAACACATGATTTCATCCTTGGCATGTATGCACTAAATTAACATGAATAGTCCTAACCTCCAAGCTTAGTAGTCTAGTAAGGACATAAAACATACAAGCACATTGATCTCGTGAAGGTTTGAAGCACAAAGTCACTAGCATGAATACCAATAGCTTCAACATGAAGGCTCAAACCCATAAGCATAATGGATTAGTGAGGGCACAATGACCATGATAACAATAGCCCCTAGTGGGGGTTTGAACCTTGGTGGCTACAACCACAATTCCACAATTTAACTATTGCATTATGGCATGATGACACGTATTTTTATTTTTTATTGTTATTGGATGTGGATGTTTGTATGTGATGGTGTTTTTTGTTATATTTATTTAAAATTTTGATTGTTTGATTTAAACAATTTTATTATTTTGCTTTAATATTAGAAAATATATGCTCCCCATTTACAAAAGTAAGAATTAGTGATGGCATCGTTAATATATGCTAGTGGTAGGTGATAGGATAGATTTTTTTTATAATAAAAAGCAGTAGAACCAGGGTGTTGACCCTATAAAAAAAAAATCCCAGAGGCAAGTAACTAGGTCAACAGACCATTAATAACACATTAACAACATTGGATAAGTCCAAAATAGTAAAGAGAATCTTAAAAACCAGAATAAAGTAGAGAAGCATTGGGACCAACAAAAAATAATAGAAATAAAACTAGCAAGACTAGCCAAAGAGTTGGCCTTAGTCTTCAATAAGGAACATGTAGAGTTCCTTATGATTCCCATCCTTGTTTCCCACTTTCTTTAGCTCTATCTCCTGCAACATGTAGAGTGTGGTGGCCGATCTATGCATCACTTTGGAACTAAACTTAGATATTCTCACCATCTTTTTTCTAGCTCTGAAACCTTCACCTTGTGCTTAGAAATCTCCATAGTCATAGAAGCATATTGAGAACAAGTATGGGCCTCACCAAGCAAGTCCATTGGGACAGTGTCGGTGCTATCAATGTTCTTGGAGTAGTTGTCGCTAATATTCTTAGAGCTTTTACCATTAGTTTCATCTTCCTCCTCTTCATTAGTAGAACTCTCCTCCTGGTCCAAATCATTATCCATCACCTTTTTGTCATAGGTCATAGGTCAGCCGACAAGCCTGTTAGACCTTTTGAGTTGAGAACCACTGGGTTCCTTTACCTCCTCCTCCCTGGATTCCTCCACATTATCACTCCCTAGATTAACCTCCTCAATCAAGATATAGGTTGAGGATTTATTCTATTTCTTGGTAGGAGGAGTTTTTAATTTCCCCATCCAGTCCTGTTTTCCCAAACAGTGAGTGGGGGAGTTGTTTCTAAGGTTACAAAGACCTTGAGCCACCTATTTTTGTCTAGAATTGGGAGTCTTGGGGGTGGGTTTACCACCAAGGGGGATAGGAAGATTGGTGGTAAGAGGAGTGTCATTGAGGGAGGGTTTACAAAATATCAATCCTCTCTCCATGATAGACATTAAGTCAACCAATAAAGAGAATCTTAATGTTACAAAAATTTTGAACAATTCTTTTTTAGTAAGAAAAATGTAGGAATCCTTGAAGGTGTAATTTTTGAAGTGATAGAGAAGGATGAATATCTTGTTCAAACATATACCAAAGCAAAAGATCAGAAACCTAAGTCTCCTTTTATCAATTCCCTAAATCCTAGTGTGTTTCCCTTCTCCTTGGGGTTGAAATTCTTGAAGTTATTGACATCAATCTGGATGACTCCACCTTCTCCTATGGTATTGAAATTTTAGGGGTTTAAATGTCTTCTATCTCTGTAGAAGAGGAGAGCACATTAGAAGGAAATGCCCACTTATTCTTCATAGAATTGGTAACTCAAGTGTTAAACAAAAGCCTAATGTTAATGTTTGTTCAGTCAATACAAAGCATAAATAATTGTCTTTGAACAATCTAGGTTCTAACCCTGTTCTTGACTCTCCTGAGATGAGGATTAAATTGTCTAGTAACCCTAATTCTAAGGCTATAGTGACTGGTGTTTATTCTTCTTTTGAATTTATTCCCACAGGGATCCACATTGAAGTCTTAACCCTGGAGGCTATTGTCTACCCTGTTAAGGCTAACTTTGTTGGTTTTAACAACTTTGGCTCAATACCTCTTGTTAGCATGAGTGATGTCGATCTCTCTGAACCTAGACCTTCCCCTAACAACACTAAAAATTTGGCTCTTCCTAATCCTATTCTCATTAAATCTGGTTCTTCTTCTTTGGAACCTTGTACTAAGGACTCTTCTAGTAATGTTTTGATTCTTAGAGACTCCAACACCTTAACTCATTCTTATCCCAAGGTGTTGGTTTTAGAAAGTCATATTATCTTCATAAATAGAGGGGTGGAAAAAAGAATTTCCTCGAACCCTCCTCAAATACTATGAAAAAGAATGAACAAAAAATTGCTATGGATAAGATTAGTCATAATATAACACTCAATAATAAGTTATTCGAATAAAAATGAGAAAAGTGAAAAGGTTGTACTTGGAAAGTTTGAATTTGTTCCTTAAGTTGAACCAACTTTGGAAAATAAAAACAATATGTTGGTTTCCAAACTAGTAATGAACAATGGGATCTAGTTTCAGTGGTAAAAGACATTATTCAGGAAATTGAAACAAAAAATCAAGTTACTCAAAGTTTGCAAAAACCTGGAAGTTTGTCAAGTTCTTTTAAACCTAATTTTAGTAACCAACGGAAAGAACATCCTGAGGCCATATTAAACCCTATTAATGTGGATGGTAAATATATGGATCAAAGGTTAATTACTAACAAAAATTTACAAAGTCACAATAGTAATGTAGACAATGGATTGCACAAAGTGGATTTAAAACTTCAAAAAACTAATAGATATTTATATACTCTAAGTAATTTGAATAAGGATATTAGGGATGACAATGCCCTTTTGGATTCTATGCATATACCCAATTATGGGCAGGACTCTGGTCATGTTTTGGATATAGGTGGGGAATTGCAATTAGGCCCCAATAATAAAGGTAAAAAATGGTTGGGAAGCAAATGGATTATGATAAGGATGATTAGGAACTATTTTCTGATCATCGTGAAATAAGGAATGACAAAAATATAGATGGCATTAGTGAGTTCCTTGTAGGAACTAATGGGAATGGGTATATTTTGGAAGTTGTACAAAGAAAACAGCTTCATGTCTTTACATCTACCTCCTCCCTAGTGCAAGAAACTAAGGAAAAAAATATTCATACAAGTAATGGTAAGTTTAACATCTATAAACACAAAAGGAAGAAGAGAAATAAATAATCCCCAACTCCTTATTTCAAAAGGAAGGAAACTGAGGATTTTATTCCTAAATGCTTTGATAACTTCAAGAAATCAGTGAAATCATCCTAATTACTGTTAGCATGGGATTTTGATGCATTTCATGGAATGTCAGGGGTCTTGAATCCCCTAATAGGAAATATATTATCAAGAGATTCTTGATGGTAAATAGAAACAAGGATGTTGTTCTCGTATAAGAGGTGAAAGCTACAAATTTTACCCTTGAAACCAATCTTAAATTCATTTGGAAGGACTCCTTTCAATTCTCCACTAATCATGAGAGAGGTAGAGGTGGCTCTATTATACTTATCTCCAATAATTGGGCACATTATTTGAATGATCCTAGATCCTCACCATGTAATAGAGTTGTGTGGGTGATAATTAAAAAAGATGGGTTCAAATTTTTCCTGTGCTCTGTCTATGCCCCTAATGAATATAAGGACAAAATTGAACTATGGAAAAGGGTTTGCAGCCTCCATGATATCCCTTGGATCATTGGGGAGATTTTAATATTATTGAATATGATGAGCATAAATTTGGGGGCCTTGGATTGGACTGGAAGGGAAATGAAAAACATTTCTAGTCTAGAATGAAATCCAAACTTAACCTTTTAGAACCCCTAGAAGGGAAGAATAAAGAGAATAAGAATATCTAGTTCATATGGTGTAACTATCAAAAGGGCACCAAAATGATCTATTGTAGGCTTACCATATTTTATGCCAATAGAGATTATTTGAACTTCGACAATAATGATGATGGTTATAGAGTAAGTGTTTACCCTTACTCATTATTTGACCGCCATCTTATCAAAGTGAACATTTTTCTGAGCAATATGGAAACCAATATGCATAAAGATAATAGTAATTTTATGCTCAATACCAATCTTCTTAAGGATGGAGAGTGCAATGATGTCATCTTTCCCTTAGAGAGATCAATAGGTGGATGCTGAAAGAAAAAACAATAATTGAAAGATGGGAGCATAAAACCAATGGATGGAAAGTAATATTCCAAGCCATTGGTAACAAGAGAGCCATGGATAGAAGGGAAATTGAAGACAACCTCAATGAGAAACTTCTAAACGTTGAAGCTCATCTCTAGAATGATCCCACTAATGGCATACTGAATGAAGAGCTCATTATAACCAAGGACTCGTTAAGGAAATTATAGACCAACAAAGTTCAAGGCCTTAAAGTAAGTGCTAAGATGAATTGGCTAGATATCAATGATAAAGGATCTAAGTTCTTTTTTAGATTTATAAAGAATAAAGATGTCAAGGAGAAAATTTATAAGGTTTGGGCTGGAGATAGGATTACCAATGATCCTAAGGAGATTAAAGACCAGTTCTTTAAATTCTATAAGAAACGTTTCACCTCTGAAGGTGATAATTTGCTTAGTCAAAAATTTAGAAACTTCTGCAAGCAAGTCATTCTAAAAATATTAACAAAGGAAAACTCTAATAGATTAAGTAAAGAAATATCCCTTAGAGAGATTAAGAAGGCAATGAATATCTTAAACAATGATAAGTCTCTTGAGGTATATGGGTTTCCTATGGATCTCTACAAGAGGAATATTGGTTGGGTTAGTGAATATTTGCTTCAAATCTATAAGGAAGAAATTGTTAGAGGATCCCTAGGTGGAAAAATTAATAAGGGAGTAATCAAATTTCTCCCTAAAGATGGAGACAAGGCTCTTATTAAGAATTGGCATCCTATCACCTTGCATAATGTTTCCTATAAAATCCTTGCAAAGGTTCTAGCCTTGAGATTAGTGGATATCCTCCCTAATTTTATTAGTAACACCCAAATTGGATTTATTAAGGTATGATACATATTGGAGAACCTAATTTAACTAGTTGGGAGGTCATGGCTTGGTCTTGGAAAACAAACCAAAACTATGCTATGTTCCTATTAGACTCTAAAAAAGTATATGACCAAGTGGAATGGTCCTTCTTGATTATGACTCTTGAAGCCTTTGGTTTCCTAGACAACTTTTTATATATGGTTAGCATCCTACTGAAGGATGCAGTTGCTCAAATTAATGTTAATGGATCCTTATCAAAGACTTTTACCCTGGAAAGATCCATTAGGAAAGATTTTCTACTTGCCCTTTACCTATTTGTTACTGCCTCAGATGCCATATTTTATCTTTTAAGAGATTCCTCCTTAACCCCTAGAATCAGAGGTGTTTATCTCCCTAATAAGCAAGACCTACTTAACATTCAGTTTGTAGATGGCACTGCCCTATTTGTGGATCTTGATGAAGAAAATCTAGATAATCTCATGCAAAGGCTGAATCTATTATGATTTTCCTTGGGTGCATAACTATCAAATTTTAAATCTATCATGTTGAGTTGGCAAGATACTCCCCTAGACTGGTTTGCTAAATATGTGTTTTAGTGGGGAGGGCCCACCAAACAAGTAAAATATTTAGGAATACCTTTTTCTCTTAGTCCTTTCTTGACAGATATGTGGTTATGGATCAAGAGTAAAATTTAAAGGAAATTAGATAGATGGAATAAGAAACTTTTGTCCCTAGCTCAGAGAATCCAGATATGCCAGAAGCTCCTATCATCCTACAGTTTATATTACTCTTCTATTTGGCTATTTAGTAATTATTGAAAATTAAATATATTTAGAAGAAGATTAGGAACTTTTTTTGGTTAGATGCTAAAGATAACACAAAGAAGCATTCTATCAAGTGGGATTGGTGCTATCTAGATAAAGTGTATGGAGGCTTGGGGCTAAACAATTTAAGGATGCATGGTATAGCTCTAGCTATTAAGTGGATCCTAAAATCCTTGGAAGGAAATGAACAATGGAAAGTACTTCCCAGGAACAATTTTTAACTTGTTGTCCATAAGTAGGCCAAGACTTGGAAGATGCTTCCATTCTGTGACTTGTTGACTTGCAAATTCCTACTATTTTGTTGGATGTTGTTGTCATTGATGTCAATGTTGATGGTTGTCATTGATGGAGATTGTTGGCACCTGAGTAATATGTTTTTAGTCCTTGGCATATTTAATTTGGGCTAACATTAAAGAGAAGAGTTGAAGAAGTTCATGGTTGGATGTCATGCCTTATCAAAGAAGAGAATAGTTGAAGAATTTTATGGTTGGATGTCATGCCTTATCAAAGAATGGAAGAGTTGAAGAAGTTCATGGTCGAATGCCATGCCGTATCAAAGAAGTATTATTGCTAATGCTCATATAATGCATTATTACTATCAATAGAAGTTGATTTCATGATAATATATTAAGATGAGGATAAGATGAGGATTAGAAGCATGATTGATGTTGAAGAGATATTGTTGAAGGTCTATAGTCCATCTCATGCTCTCTCTTGTTGTTCCTGACAATATATGTGTCACTAAATGGAAGTTCTAGTCTCCACAAGTTGCTCAATTTTTTCTGGTTCAGGAAGCTGCATTGGAGTTTGTCTGGGAGAATGCTCCACATTCCTCCATTGTTTCAGTTCTAGTCTTGCAATTTGGTATTCAATGCCAGTGCTCTATGTATGTTGCACTCCTATATTTTTCGGTCACCTATATTGGCGAGGATGTTAATGTGAATTGAAATAGGTTAGCAATGTACTAGTTGTTTGAACTAGTATGGGAAATGCTTTACATTTCTATGCATTGATGTCTCTACTCCTATGGCTTGGTGAATGTGTTCACAACATTTGTGCAATGTATTTGTTCCAATCTCATATGTTGGAGTGGTTTGCAAGTTGTTCTACAAATGTTACATCATACGGTTATGTATTTTGTGTCTCCTAAATAGAGTTGTTTATACCTTTTTGGTTTGTGGTGGTTTTTGATCTCATGAAAGTATGAAATAAGTGTATGGAAGTGATGTTGGATGTTCAAGGAACATCCCTATATGATCCAAATGTTTCTAATTGGCTGCTTTGGTGCTACATTATGTCTTGAGTTGGATTTCTAGGTTATTTGTGGGTATCTTGATGGAAAGGCTTATTCCTTTTCTATGGTCATGTGCTTGGGGGGGTGTGCCAACAATGGAAGGTGTGTCATGATATATTTGGGTCCTGAATTATCTTGTTTAGGACCACATCCAATAAATTAATTGAAAGAGTGTTTATGGGTTGACTGGTTATGTGCTTCAATGTCTCATCCACATGTTTCCCTGATGCCGACTTAGATTGGTGTGTGCTTGCATGTAAATCATTTTGGATCACATTGAAAGAAGTTTTAATATTATTTTTGTTCCTCTCTATCCTTGAAATAGGACCACGTCATGCTTTGGTGGCTGACTAGTTGAATTTATTGTTTATTCTCTTTCTGGCCAGCGTAATTAAAGAATCAAAGTGTTGTGATGGATATAAATACAATATCATTCTAGATGCAACTGAATGGAGAAGTGTACAAGTACTAAAAATTGTGTGAGTGAGGTGTATTGAATATCCAGCAGAGATAGTGCTAAAGATTGTGAAAGGAAAGATAAATTGTGCTTGAACGCCTTAGTCAATAGAGAGTTGTGTTGGAAATCTTTGTAATTTTCTTATATATCTTTTATATCCTGCTATGAGATAGTGAGTCTCATTAGGTCCTTTTTATCTTGCTCCTGAAGTTGGGTTCTACTTCATTTTTGCAATTCCATGTGTATCTTGCTCTAAGGCAGTGAGCCTCATCTTGTGACTTAACTCTCATTGTGGTTTTTCCCTCATTGGGTTTTCCACATAAATTTGGTGTCTCTTTTGTGAATGTGTGTTCTCTCTATCTATTTCTCTTTTTTTTATTACTTATTTATCTTTCATTGGTAAAGTTTATAAAGGTGTTAAAGATTCAAATTACCATATTCTTCTCTATTACTACTTTGCTTAAAGCTCCATTCTTGTCTACTAAAGGAGTTAGAGTTGCGCTGAAAGTTTCAAGTTTCAGAAGGGGTTAAGTTTTGTGTAGATTGATTCATCCCCCCTCTCAATCTTTGGAAGTGTTCAACAATTGGTATCAAAGACAAGTTCCTCTATAGAAGCTTAATATCTTGAGGAAAAGATCTGAGATGGCACATGATGGTTCTTACAATGGTCCTAGGATTGATGAGACTAATTACTCCTATTGGAAATTGAGAATGGAAGGACACTTAAACTCTCTAGGGTTTGGTGTTTAGCAATCTATCAAAAGTGGTTATTTTTCTCCTACTACTCCTATTATAGATCCAACAGAAATCAGATTACATGAATGTAATGTTAAAGCCAAGAATGCTATTTTATGTGGATTAGCTGATTTAGAATTGTTGAAGGTGATAGATTATAGTTCTGCCAAAGATACTAGGGAGAAGCTTAGTAGCATCTATGAAGGGTATTCTAAAGTGAATCAAGCCAATATGTATATCTTCAAGAGAAGATTTGAGACTTTGCAGATGACTGAAGATGAAGAATTTGCAAGTTACATGCTCTAGGTACAATAAATTGTCTCTAGGATCACTAGACTTGGTGGAGAAGTAAAAGAAAGTGAAATTGTAAAGAAGGTTTTGAGATCTATCCCAAAATATTATAGTCACAAAGTATCTACCATTAAAGAATCCAAAGATTTGGATCAATATTCAGTTGATGAAATGTTTGGTACTCTTATTGCATTTAAGATGAGAGAGTTTGGTCAAGATGCTCCAAAGAAAGAGGCTACATTCAAAGTTAATAAAAAGATTGAAGATGAATTTTTTGATCAAATTGGTGAACTTGATGAAGTTGAAAGAAAATTTGTGAGAATATTGAAGAAAAGCACCAACAAATACAAAGGTAAGTTACCATTCAAGTGCTTCAATTGTGAAAGAGTTGGTCATTTTGCATCTAGATGTCCATATAAATAATCTGTTGATGATAACCAAAGAGAGAAAATAAAAAGAGGATTCTATTCTAAGGAGATTTTTTTTCCTCTAAAGATGAAGATAATGACTCAAATCATATGAAAATATATTCATGGCTATAGAAGGAAAAAAGAACTATATTGGAGAATGCAAAAGGTCAGGTACCTTGCAGAACAACAAGGTTAATGAAAGATTTATGGCAGTATGGACTACTTTTCATGCTAAGGAAGAGGAAAATGCTTGGTTAATTGGTAGTGGGTGTTCTCATCACATGACTGGTGATAGAAGTAAGTTCATCAGTCTCAAGAAGGTCAATGGTGGAGCTATTAAGTTTGGTGATGATAAGTCAACAAAAATCTTTGGAAAAGGTGATATAAGAATTGATGGAAAGAACATGACTAAAGATTTCCTTTATGTCAAAGGCCTAAAACATATTCTCCTAAGTGTAATTCAAATATGCAACAAAGGATATAATCTCACTTTTCATGCTAATGGATGTGAGATCAGAAAGAAAGGTTTCAAAAGACTTGTTGCTGAAGGAACAAGGACAAATGGTAATATCTATCATCTAAAGAAAGCTAATGGAAGAATTTTCTTATTGGATCAGTTCGGAGAATATTGGTTGTAGCATAAAATAATAGGACACATCAACTTTGACAACATAGTGAAAATAAATTCCTCTCACGAAGTAAGAGATATGCCTCGGATAACCAAGCTTGCAAACACATTGTGCAAAAAATGTCAGATGGAAAAGCAAACAAAGAATAGTTTCAAAAGAAAGGAGTGCTTTGTTTCAATACCTTTGGAGTTGATTCACACTGACCTATGCATACCTACAAGGATAAGGAGCTAACAAGGTGAAAGGAATTTTATGTTTCTTATAGATGATTACACTAGAATGACTTGGGTTACATTCTTGAAAGAGAAATTAGAATCCTTTTATAAGTTTAAGATTTTTAAAGAAAATTAGATAATGAAATGGATGCTAGGATCAAACGTTTAAGGTCAGATAGAGGAGGTGAATTTACCTCATCTGAATTTGAAAATTTCTGTGAAGATCATGGTATTAGGAGACATCTATCTACTCCTAGAACCCCTAAACAAAATGGGGTAGTTGAAAGAAAAAATAGAACTACAAGAAATTTCTAGAACAATGATGAAAGATGTTGACCTACTGGATATGTATTGGAATGAAGCCATACATATTGTTTTCTACTTTCTAATAGAGTACAACTGAGGGTCAACAACAATAATAGCTCTTCTGAGCTATGGTATGGAAGACCTCCCACTATTAGATATTTTAGAATCTTTGGTAGTAGAAACTATATTAGAAGAGGTGAAGGATACCTTGGAAAGTTTGATTCAAGGTGTGATGAAGGAATCTTTATTTTTTACTCAACTAGGAGCAAGGCATACAAATGCTACAACAAAAGATTGGGAAAGATGATTGAAAGTACAAATGTCAAGGTTGATGTAGACTTGTGTCAGATCTCACATGAACCTGAGGCTTTTGGATCTGGTATACTTCCTTGGATTGAAGAAGAAGAAGAAGAAATAGAAGAGAAAGAAGAAGAGGAACCTGAACCAATAAAGACTCTCAAGACTCCAAATTATGTGTAGAAGAACCATTCTCTAGATCAGATCATTGGAGACAAAAATGAAGGTGTGTTAACAAGAAGGAAGTTTGCAAGAGAAAATGATCAAGTGAACTTGTTCCTATTGTCAAAAGTGGAGCCCAAGAAATTTTCTAATGCTAGCAAAGATGAAAATTAGATAAAGGAAATGGAGGAATAACCAAATCAAATAGATAAAAATTAGACTTGGGAACTAGTTCCCAAACCTGTTGATAGTAATGTGATAGGAACTGTGGAGCATAAAATGTACAAGTTGACATTGCGCATCTAACTCTGATCTACTAACATCGTTCTTCCTAAATCATCCCTCAGTCCTAAGCTTGTTTAATCAAATTCCCTTATCGATTAAATTCATCAATATTCATCTCTTAACTAAATAAATTATTTTTGTCTAATTAAGTCACTTTCGCTTGTTAATTAAATCAATTCATCGATCTAATTATCCCTATTTTAATTAAATAATTAATTTTATTTAATTAAATCTCTAAAGTCTATCTATTAAATTGAATAAATTAAAATCTTATTTAATTTAATCTTACTTCAATCTCTTTAATTAAATAATCAAAACATGTTTATTTAATTAAACTCATTAAATCATTTCCTCTCTTGTTTGATTTAAATTAATCCAAAAATCTAAGTCAAAATAAGTCAACTCACCTAATCATCATTAAACTAACATAATCATCATTTATTTAATCTAACCATGATTAAATACTAATCTCCCCCACTTGCATTCTCTAGATATCTCCACTTGCACAAATAAATCAATTTATTGATTTATTAAATCTTCATTTTCCCTCAACAAAGCATCTTTTGGAGGAATATTCTTCTATTTCAAATTCAAAATTTGAATGACATGTCCTTCCAACATGTCATTATTCTCTCTCTTACAAGTCCTTCCAACAAGGCATTTACTTCTTCTTACATGTCCTTGCCTTGAGCCAAGTGGCATTCAATGCAATTTTCTTTCCCCCTCTTACATGTCTTTTCTCAAAATTCAAATTCAAAAATGCATTTATTGGCACATTTGTCAAAACTTGCTCATTCCTCATCCAATCACATTTGGACAAGTGGCATTTTTCCATTGGCCAAATCTTTGTCCCACATTGCTCTATTTTGGCTTTGTTTCCATTTCAACATTCTATAAATAGAATGCTTCACCATGCATTTTATCATCCACAATTATGCAAAGTTATTATGCACAAATATCTCTCAAATTCCATCCATCTTCTTAACTAGTTTATTGCAGATTTTGGAGCTCATTGAGGGACTTATCAAGTGGATCAATCATCTTCAATCAACATTTTCATTCAAGGAGTTGGGAAAGGGAAAAGCTCCACACACCTATTTGCACCAACTCCCTCAAGAGATCAAGAGTTTGCTTGCATTAGATAGGATTTAATTGTTTCATTTGTGTTCTTCATTTTCATTTCTTATCTTTTGCAAATTTCAAATGGATTTCTTGAGGAATCATTTGTTTCTAACCTTGTGTTTGATCTAATTGTTTGCATGTTTATTGTGTTTGTGCAAGGTCTAGATTCAAATGGTTCACATATTGGCGCTAGAAGGAGGGCTGATCAACAGATTCTAACACATTTTTAAAAAAAATTCACCATTTTTTACAGTTTTGTTCATAAATCCTCGTTTTAGCGCGTCTGGTCACTGTTATAGCGTGTCTGGTCACTGTTATAGCGCTCTTGGACAGTCTTTTAGTGTGTCTGGTCACTGTTATAGCGCTCTTGAACAGTCTTTTAGCACGTCTGGTCACTGTTATAGCGCGTCTGGTCACTGTTATAGCACTTCTGGTCACTATTATAGCGCGTCTGGTCAATATTATAGCGCTTCTGGTCACTGTTATAGCACTTCTGGTCACTGTTATAGCGCTTCTGGTCACTGTTTTAGTGCCCATGAGTCAGTTTTAAAATGACCATATCTTGGTCATATGAAGGTCTTTTTTGATGCTTTTTTTTTTAAATAGGGTAGAATTTCGTAAGCTATCCAATGGTGTAAGTGTTTCTTAACTATAAATTAGTTAAAATTTTCAAATTTGCATTTAAAGTAAAAACACATGATAACTTGGCTAAGTTTTAAGGTGTTTTGGTAAATGTTTTGTCTAACCCCTATATCCTTTTGTTTCTTTTGATCTCATCTAACATTTTGATCACTTTTGTAGGTT
>VDFB02067339.1:0-22458 GCA_007258455.2 Sequoia sempervirens
GGATGTAAATGGTTTTTTTCTCATTTTTCCACTATGCAAAATTTTAATTCTAAATGAATAATTGTAATTATCTTATTAATGGATTTTAATTTTATTAAAGTATATTTTGAATTGGTTCGTTTTATTTTAGTCAATAGAATGAAATAGTAGTGGGGGAAAAATTGCTATGAAGTTACAATTAATTAGTGCAATGGTTATTATTATTATTATTATTGGCAAAAGTGGCAAGCCACTAAAATATTTTATTATATAATTAAATAATAGTTACAAAAATTGGTTTCGGGGGGCATACCAACAAGAAACAATGGTTATTACAATTGATATCTTAATATTTGTTAATAATTTACATCAAAAAATTTCACCATGGTAGGATACACATTTTATTGGAGAATTGTTTATAAAATACCATTAAAGATACATGTGTATGAGTGTTGTTGTTTTCATTACCATTGCAACTCCATGCCATTGTTGGGACCATAATCACCTTTTATAGTTTGGATTGTTGTACTAATCACCCAACATATATATCTACCATTTTACAATCAAGTAAGATTGACCATATTTTCCCTCTGCTATTTCCAATTTAGTGGGTTTTACCAAATATGAGTTTATATAATTTTAATTAAAATTATATATTATTCTTTTATACTTCTTACTATGCTATGAGTTGGAATTGAATTTATTCTAAATCTTTATGTGCTTCAAAGAATTTCATGAAATTTATCTAGTAAGTGTTAAAAAGGGGTTAAAAATATACATTGAAAGCACCTTTGCCTAAAAAATCGATGTCCAATATTTTAACACTCCATAATACAATTATATCTTGTTAAGACCATTGTTTAAATAGGTATAATAATTAATCCATTTCTAAATTTTGATCGAGTGGAAGAATTTACCAACTAAAGATGCAACATAGAAAGATGAGAAATTCATATAGAAGTATCCAACATTACTAATGATTGATGATTATACTTTTTTGGATAGGTTGGTCATGCTATGCCTCTAATATTCATTCTCCTAAGTATAATAAGATTGTGCACTTGTGACATGCTTAACCTTAATATAATTATTTGTTAACTCTACTCAATTCCTTAGACCAACCTCAATTATTTGAATGTGTATGTCCCTACATAATTATGTCTATAAATAAGGAAGATAAAGACTCTTCCCAACAATCATAAGTTATAGGATGAATTTCATATCCACTTATTTGTTTATTTGAGGTTACCCACTTGAAGTGGTCTAATAATTTATTGATTTTTTCCTTTATTTCTAAGAATATTCTAACATAGGTCACCCAAGTAATTAATCAAAAGTAAGGATTAAAATAATAGAAAATAGGGGTCACACATGTCACTAAACATAGCTTGATGATTATACAATGCACAATAATTTGTATATCTAAGTCTCTAGTTTGGAAATAAGATAACACATACAAATAAATTTACTAAATTCGATTAATCATTGAATATAATAAGCAAAATGGATTTACTAAGAACTTTAGAGATTATTCTTAATAATTTTGTGACTCCATTAAAATACATAGTATGAAACGAAATTGTATTATGTTGAATAAATATATATTTTGATATTCCACCGATTTGTTTTTGCTAAATAACACTTATTATTGTATATGCGATATGTTACAAGATCACAATTATTTATTTGAATACACCCACTCAAAAAATTAATAACAAAGTAAAAAAATAACAAAATACTATTATAATACAAAACATATCTTTTGTTTTTGACATATACTCTAATTTCATTTCATTGCCAACTCTCTATCTTTTAAACTATTATGATTCATTTATTGACCTTTGTATTGTGTAGAAAACATCATGTTTCATTTGTTTTATATTTCATTATATCAAATCTAATAGTGATGGTCAACAAAACTAATCTCTATCTCCAAAACCATTATACTTCATTTATTGACCTATGTATTGTGTAAAAAATAGAATGTTTCATTTTTTTATAATTCATTATATAAAAAATCTAATAATAATAATCAACAAAACTAATAACCAAATTTTATTATTGAATTTATCTATCTCGAATAAATTCTAAATGATAAATATCTAAGATCATTTAATATAAAATTATTAAATTATTCTAAACTTCTCAAAGCATTACTATAAGTATTCCCTTTCCTAAACATCCTTGACACTGACAGGAGTTATCCTATTTTCCACAGAATTTAAATTCTTACCTTACAAAATATTTATAGCTGAAAATACATATAATGACCATAGGACCCATAGGACCCATTGGAATTTCATTGACTCCTTTTAATTAATAGTATTATGAAAACACATACAATGATCATATAATTAACACTCAGGCGTAAAATTCGATGTCAAGCATTTTTACATTACATTACTTAATATATAACATAAGATAGAATAATGCAATTTACATTTTCCGTCAACAATTTTAGAAAAGAAAACTTAAAATATGAAGGCAATAGATTTTCAACGTCGCCGTCCAAAGAGGTGCGGCATAAGACTGTCCAGAAAACTGAAATATTCGTATCTCCATCTTATTTGGAAGCAAAGTACTGCAATTACAGTGGCAAATCCCACCCCATAACTCAACCCCACCGAGACTGCCCACCATCTCTTCATTTCATCATCTTCTTCCTCTGCCTCTTCCTCTTCCTCTGTCTCTCTCTTATGCAAATTTTCTTGGCTGCCTTTTGTATCAAAATCTGGACTATGGGTTCTGTTTTCTAATGGTCGTCCATGAAGATCTGGATTTCCTGCAAAAGAAGAAGCTTCAAAGGTTGAAAATTGCTTGCCTCGCGGTATCAAACCAGAGAGCATGTTGTCTGAAAGATTCAAAACCTCAAGGAACGTGAGGTTTAGAAGTTCTGGTGGAATATTTCCAGACAATTTGTTTGCTGAGAGATCCAGGGACTCCAGTTTAACCAAGGGTCCCAGAGATTCTGGAATGGAACCATTCAACTGGTTTCTTGAAAAGTTCAAAGCATTTAGATTCTTGAGAAGACCTGCTTCTGGAGGAATATTGCCTGATAGCTTGTTGTTAGATAGGTGCATAAATCTAAATTCCTTGAATATCTTTTCATATCGACTTATCCGCCCTTTAACCCAAAGAGTAACTTGATCCCAGAGCATGAAATCAAAGTCATAGAATCTACCCCCAACTCCAGTACTCCATCGAAACTCTAATACATAATTTTGTGATGCATCAACCATAGCATCTAGCTTTCCTAGATTTTTAGGAATAGGTCCTGATAAACAATTGTGAGATAAATCTAAAATCTGTAGAGACTTCAGCTCAAACAGGAAGGCAGGAACAGTGCCTTCAAATTCATTTGAAGCCAAGCCCAGAATTCGGAGACTTCTCAGCTCCCCAATTAAAACTGGGATGTTTCCTTGAATTTTGTTGCTTCCTACATCAAATACTTCTAGGTCTGTACAATTTATAATGGATGAAGGGATGGTACCTTGTAAATTGTTGCCATAGAGATTTAGTGTACGAAGAAAGCTCAGATTTCCCAGTTGCTCTGGTATCTCCCCCTGCAAATCGTTCTCAGCCAAATTTAAAACCGTCAACAATATGCATCTCCACAAATTTGGAGGAAAGGTGCCCCTCAGACTGTTCTTTGATATGTCCAGAGTGTGGATAATGCTATTTGTGCAGAATGAAGGTGGAATTTCTCCAGTTAAATTATTGCTTGATAAAAGTAAATCATCAGCATACATTGTAGCAGGAATGGAACCACTAAAATTATTCTCTGACACATAAAGAAAAAACATCCGGCGCTTAAAAGACGGAAGAGAGCCTTGTAACTTGTTTCTTTTCAGATCCAGGATGGAGATGTGCTTGGATATTACCGAGGGAAGAGAACCTTGTAGCTTGTTATTTGAAAGAATGACCACGTCAAGAGCGGGGAGATCCCACAGCCAAGTCGGAAGAGTTCCTCCAATGTTGTTATCTGACAGGTCCAGGTCTACTAGTGAATATTGAGTAGATAGAAAAGCAGGAATATCACCTTCAATATTGCAAGAGCTCAATCCCAGGTACTTCAGGTGGGAAAACGGTGGAATCCAGCTTGAAGAAATGCTAACTGTAAAGCTATTCTTAGAAAGGCTCAATGCTCGAAGCTGAGTTAAGTTATTGAACAAGGAAAGAGAAAAGCTCCCCGTTAAATTATTGGAAGAAAGTATCAGTATTTCTAATCTAGCAGGCTTAGAAAGGGTATCTGGTATTTTTCCGGAGAGCTGATTATTTTCCAGATCAAGGCTTCTCAATACAGGAAGACAACCAATAGAGGGTGGTATATTGCCCGTCAATTTGTTGTAGGGAAGTTCAAGTAATGAAAGTGGTGAAACTTTCCCAAGGGAAGATCCAAACGGAGGTATATCCCCTGTTAAGTGGTTATTTCCCAGAAACAAATTCTTAAGTTCAGACAAATTTACAAAGAAAGGAGGTATATCCCCTGTTAATTCGTTATTTGCCAGATTCAAATTCTCAAGTTCAGTAAAGTTTACAAAGAAAGAAGGAATCATTCCGTGTAAAAGGTTCCGCTCGAGGTTAAGGTTGGCTATTGAGGAAGATTGGTATCGAATGAAAGAAAGGTTTCCTTCTAACATGTTATCTGACAGGTCAAGATTTCTCAGTCTTGAACGATGGAGAAAGTTTGACGGGATACTGAAACGAGATAAATCACAATTAGAGAGATCAAGGGAAACCAAGGATGAAACATTTTGAAACCAAGCGGTCAATGGAGATGAAAATGAATTATCTCGAAGATGGAGGTTGGATAAGTGAGTGAGGTTTAGGAGAGAAGGTATTGTACCTGAAAGCTCACATCCATGTAAGTGAATCTGGCTAAGATTAGAGAGACTGCTGAGGGCGTTACTCCATTCATCATTTGCCATCGATAGATCCACAGAAAACATAGTCAGGTACTCCAAGCTTCTCAGATTTCTTATCCATTCTGAAAACTTCCTACTCTCCAAGGGAAAATCATAACCTGCTGAGAGATCGAGGTATCGCAAGGTTGTAATATTCCCCAACTGCAGAGGGACCTCACCTCCAAATCCAGCAAATGCCAAGCTAAGGAAAGTAAGGCTCCGGAGTTTCTCCAACTGAGGAGGTATGGAAGCATTATTGAAATGATTGTTTCCGAGATCCAAGTGCTTAAGATTCTGGAGATTAAACAGCGATGGATGTATCGCCCCACTAAGACCTCTAGCAAAGGGGTTTTTGAGATCAAGAATGATGACATGGCCTGAATGGAAGTCGCAACGAACACCCTTCCATTGGCAACAATTGTAGCCCTGCCACGACGACAGGCGACCCGTGGGATCGACGAGGCCTCCTTTGAAATCTAACAAGTAATTTCTTTCATCAGCTGGGCATCCATTGATGAAGGGATAACTCATCTGCATGAGCATCGCCAAGGCAAAAGCGAGATTCATCCAGAATGGAACGGAAGACATGATGATTGTATGCAAGTGTTGAGGATGGTAAAGCTCCCGTGGCCAGACACTAGACTTTATAATCGCCCAAACAAACATAATATTCATTATAATGTACCCCTCATTTTACTTTTACTGTGAGTCGTAGTCTTCCTTTTAAGACTTTTCCTTTGCCGTGTCTGAATGTTATTTATTTAAAAGATTATTTTATTTATTTAAAACTTATTTTATTTTATTTAAAATTATTTAATTTTATATGAGAATTCTTTAAAAAATATTTTATTATATTTATATTGTCTATTTCATTTTTATTTATTAAAAAATATTTTATATTTTTAATTCTAATTTTTTTCTTTTGTTTGATTCTTATTTTTAATATCTTTTACTTTCAAAGATATATATAGTAGCCACTTGTTGAAGAAGTCTTATTTTTTTAATTTTTTTTAATTTATTGATTTGCATAATGAAGGTGATGTAATTAGTTATATATTTTTTAATTTTTAAAAATTTAGATTAAGTTGAAGTCTTAAGCATATTTTACGATATTTTAGATGATAATTGAGATCATTGAAAAATATATTTGTACAAAATTTAAATATAATATTAGATATATTATCACAAATTAATAAAATTATATTTTCTACCCTTAATAGTGATGTGATTTATTTGATCAAATTTTGGTTATTTCAATAACTCCAAGTCATAAAATTAGAAATAAATTTTCTAAGACTTTGAATTAGTAAAGTCATAAATAGAATTCAACACATTAAAATATTATTATGTAAAGTGATTACAAATAAAAGACTTTAAGGATGGATCTCAATTCATGAGTTCACTATCATTTAGATTTATAATTGACTATATTGTTAGTATTTTTTAATTTTTTAACTTATATATTGAAGATAATTCAATTAATAATATTAAAATATAATTGTTTAAATTTTTAATTTAGGTAGAGTTGAAATTCAACTTAGATTTACTTAAAAAAATTAGATGATAATTGAGGTTATTTTAAAAAATATTTATATACAATGTATTATTCTTTATGGAAGGACTACAAGTAGTATGTAAATATTCTTTTTGTATTCCCACGGTGCAAGCTTTTACATCAAAATATTTTCATAATAATAGATGACACATTTTAATATAGATATGTTTCAAATAATTAAATTATTTTCCAATAACATTAAAGATACACCTATATGAGTACTAAATTTTTCATTAGAATTATAAACCCATTATATTTTTAGGGCCATAATCACCTTAAAAAAACTACTTATGGTTTGGATCATTGCACTAATCGTTCAACACTTATATCTACCATTTTACAATCAAACGATATTGATAAAATTTATATCTACCATTTAATATTGTACTAAGAACCATCTACAAAGGTTAAAAAAGGATGCAATCATTTTTTATAAAATGATATTACAAAAATATACTAGTAATACCCTGTGTAAACTCATAGATCAAGTGTCCAAATCATAGAGAGAGCACCATGTGATGTGGGCCTTAAGAACTCCCTACATAATAGCACTAATAAAGATTTAACTAGATAGTTATTGACTCTAGCCACCACCACTAACATTAGTACAAGAAAAAGGCCCCAACATTTCTCTAGTCCACTTAGGGTGGTGCCACTCTAGCTTATCCATTCATCCACTCCACAACAAATGATAGGTTTGTAGATTTAACCTACAAAAATTGAAATAACTATTTATGACCCATAACCACCTCCACATTCCAACTACCATTTTTTTTTTGTCAAATCTCAACAATTTCTAGATAGGCAAATGATGTTTTCTAGTGCAGTGGGTGGTTTCTTGCGGGACTAATCACATATTTGAGACTATAGAGAATATTCTATCAATTTGACATAGTCCATCTAATAAAGTATATTGACATATCAATGGAATCAATATGACAACAATAATTTCCTCCCTTCAAGTTGTCATCTTTACAATTAGCATTTTGGTTTGAGAGTCAAACTTTAAAGGGTCCACTATTGGTCATATTCTGCACCCTTTCAAAGAATTTTTTTTGGGTATAATTTTAAGAGATACATAATGGTATCTAGATATTTTTTATTTTGGTGTCTAGAATTTTATAATAATTTGTGGGAATTAAGGTGTCTCAATATTCGAGTCCTAGGATTATTTTTGGGATAAATATTTATGCAAATATTGATATATCATGAGTTTCCAACTATAATAGTTGTCATAGCACTTTGTGGGACTCATTAGCGATAGTTATATCCTACATGCAACATGTGGAGCTCAATAGAGTGCCACATGTCACCTAGGTGCTTCATGGAAGCATTGTTTCTTGTGCTTACTTCATGGAGGTGCACCATAGTGACACTTGTCACTTGGGTGCTCATTTGGAGAGAGAAGTTTTTAAAAACTTCTCAGAGTTGCATAGTGGTGAGATGTTCAAGGCATGTTGAGTTAACTATGACATACATACCTAATTTTGTGGAAGTTGGCACCCACTTTGAAAAGTCTATATTGGAAGTTTCTATTTGCAAGGGGAGTTGAGTATGGATACAATTTATATTCTAAGTTGAGTTAACTTGGAATGTGGACACCTATATTTTTTGCAGGTTCTTTTTTGCATGCGCATGTTGCATGTTATTGTATTTGGCGCCTTTCATGTTGCTTGTTCATGCATTGGCATGGATTTGAGGAAAATTCTATCCTGGACAAGTGTGTATACTTTAAAAATATAGGTGCTTTTGCTAGAGGAGTTACAAAGGATAGTGTTATTCACATGGGTTATGCTGTCGAAATTCTATCAAAGATGGAACAAGATGTAAATCTCTTGTAACATTTGGCCTTGAGCTTGAAGAATGTATTATAACCACTTTTGTTACTGAATAATATATTAGGTTTATGGTTTTGGAATATGGGGTTTTTTACTCGAAAGGGTTTTCCCCATGTAAATCTATGTATTCTTTCTCTTCTTTCTTATTCTTCTTATTTAATTTTGTGTGTCATATAATTTTGTTGAAACTACTTGATTCGTAAATATCTTCTCCTTGATCTAAAATGATCTAAAACTTAATTATAACCTCTTTCCTTTAAGAATTAACAACCTGGGAAAATAACTATGTTGGTTTCTACTTTAAGGAATAGTAGTATATGATTTTGAGGTTTCTAAATTAAATGAATGTTACTAAAGTGACATTCTGGGATGCCTATTTTCCCTACAAATTAGTATTAGAGCTCAGTTCAACAATGACATGTGCTTGCATGTGTGTGTATGTAAGTCACATGTACTTGCATGTGTTTTGCATGTGATTTCATGAGCTCGCATGTCACTTGCATGTGATCACATGGTGGTGCATGTGTTTTTTAGAGTTTTGGGTATTTCTTTTGGTGATTCCTTAGCCTTGGAGGCTTGAGGGAATCTAAGTTGAATGAATGGGTTGATTGTTAATCCTTTGGTGAGTGAAAGACTTGTAGTTATTTTAGTTTTTGGAAACATCATGCACGAAGAAGGATGGTTAAGATGGAAAGAAGTGGAGTTGAACACATTGAAAGGATGTTGATCTAGAGCTCTTGGTTAGACAACTAAATAACCCTTATGCATGGTGGTTATTTTTCATTCTATGGTTATGTTCAACAAAGTTTTCATACTAGGTGTCTTGGATGGGCTCCCTAGTCATATGGAGAGACTTGTGTTGCTATGATTTTAGTTTTGTGTGCTTATGTTGGGTGCTTGGTTTTAGCCCATGATAGTGGAAGGTATGGTGGTGGTGGTGGAGTTGGCCTACAAATGGGCATGGAGTTCTTGGACCTCTACTTTCCTGATGGATGTTAATACTTGCATGGATCGAATTCATGTTCCTTGGATATGAGGGTTTAATGGATTTTTCATCAAAAATCTATGGTGATGCATATTCATGATAATCCATTGTTCTGGATTAATTGTTATGGTTGCTCTTTGACCCGTGGGTCTTCAAGATGATGGGTGATCCCACAATACTGGTTTACAATTTTTGGCCAAACTGGAAACTGAATTGATTTTTTCTAACTAAATCTTCACTTTCGGGCACCTATAGTGGCTAAACCATGAGGAATTTGAAGATTATGAAAACTAGTGATTTGTGACATTTTTTTTGTAGATTCTAAATATATTTAAGGAGTGACACCATTTTTAAGGAGTGACACTCACCGTATACAACATAATTTTTTTTTCCATGAAGGATAAAATTCTAATTTTTTCAAGGGTGATCCCACAATACTAGTTTACAATTTTTGGCCAAGCTGGAAACTGAACTAATTTTTTCTAACTAAATCTTCACTTTCGGGCACCTATAGCGGCTAAATTGTGAGGAATTTGAAGATGATGGAAACTAGTGATTTGTAACATTTTTTCTGTAGATTGTAAATATATTTTTTTCAATAATTTTGGAATAAGATTGCACTTCTTTTTCCATCTCCTTCGAAAACTAGTTTTTTTTAGTAAACATCATTTTCAAGGAGTGACGCTCACCGTATAACACAACTTTCCATGAAAGATAAAAATTCTAATTTTTTTGAATTTAGATTTGTAACTATGATATCTAGTGCTTCTAATTGGTTTCATAGTGTTTTATTGAATATTTTTCCCTTAATCAAGTTTAAGTCAAACCAATTACAATTCAGATATAGGCGGAGTGTATGACACAACTTTTTTGCATGTACCAAAATTCAATTTTATTTTTTGTGTTGGATCAAGGACCTCAATATCTGGTGCACCCATATTTTTCAAACTTTTTTTGATGATACTTCTATTTTCCACATGTGTGGCAAGGCAGGAGGCCAGTTTTACGTTGAAATTTTTCATTCACAAGAAATAAAAAATAAATATAATAATAAAATTAAATTTATTTAAAATTATACTTTTTTGGAAGCTTATAATAAGGACTACATGCTTACAAAAATAAATTTTAAATGAATTCATTTGATCCCCCAAAAGGTAAATCAAAAATGGTTTTTTATCAACATTTTGATTGGTGTAAAGGAGACTACATTATAGGTATGGTTTCAAACTAGCGGGTTCTATCCAAGGGGGTTTGATTTAAGGTAGTTTGATCAAACCCTCTTCAGATAAGATACTTTAAATGGAACTTTTTAAGGCTTAAAATCATTCTATTTTCTAAAATGTGATTTTTTAGCAAAAATTAGAATCTCGAGAGAATTGTAAACCAAGTTTGTGGGATCACCCTCAAATCTAGATTTAACTATGATATCTAGTGCATGGAATTGGTTTCATAGCATTTAATTGAATATTTTTTTCATAATTAAGTTTTAAAGTCAAATTAGTTATAATTTATACATGATTTACTGGCTAAAACATAACTCTTTTGTATGTATCAAAATTCAATTTTTTTTTGTTGGATCAAGGACATCAATATCTCTAGTGCATTGATATTTTCAAAAAAAAAATTGATAATCTTCTATTTTTCCACATGTCTGGGAATAAAGAGCTTGATTTTCGATAGGAAACCTATGTTTAATCAAACTAGAAAAAATACATAATAAAACCAAAACATATTAAAATTATGTTGTTGCTTGGATAGCTCATGCTACTTCACCATCTTCAGGTTAGTGCGAGTCTCCACTACATTTTCATCCCTAAACTTGAGCTTTGAAGGGAAAAATTAAGGATTTTTGGTTCAGGAGGGAGGAAAGGGGGAAAGGGGGTTTGAGTGAGCCCCCCTTGGAGGTTGCTCAAACCAGGGTTTGGCGAACCCCCTTTCCAAAAAGTTTTCTTTTGTATTTTTCCTGAGAAATGAGGGACCCAACATTTAATGGGTTCGCTCGAAGGGGGTTCTAGTGAACCTCCTTTGGGTCGCTCGAACTAAATGTTTGTTCGAACCCCTAAAAACCAAAAAAAAATCCATGGAGGCATTTTTTGCAATTTTCCTTCCTCACTGGAATTGTAAACCAGTTTTGTGGGTTTACCTTGATAAGTGGATGTGGATTTGCATGTGTTGGAAAAAATGGTGGTTTTATAGTTTTTCCATGGTCAAACAAAACTTACAATTTTGTAGATTTGTAGATAACTATTTTTTGGGTCATGGTCTTTGGATGATTCTAGATGTAAGGTAGTTGCATCTCTATATGCATACTTCATGCATGGTTTGAGGAGATATCATATCTTCTTTGTATGGAGATGTTGGTATGTGATTAGTCACTTGAAATTTTTGTGGTGAATTCTTGGAGGGTTTCTAACTATGGTACTTCTAGTTGTGATTTTATTTGGAAAATTGTATCTATTGTTGATCTAGCATTTGAGTCTTGAAAAGCTTCACAAAATCTTCTCTAGTATCCCAATTTTGTATGTTACTAATGTGATGATGGTTTTGCATGTTCAATGTTTGATATCTATGGGTCATGCAATTTTTTGGGTTGATCATCCATTTAGTTGTAGTGGGAGCACTCAAATGTGGATTGTTTAATTCCACGAGATTGTTTTAGAGTTAATACAAACATCTTTAAAGTTGACCTTGTTTGTTTTCTTTGGTATATTGGTATGTGTTGCATTAGGGTGAGAGGATGGGGTTAAGTATTTAGATAGTCAGTTGTGGGGACTTGTAACATATTTTTTCATGATGTCATGGATAGATTGGATACACTATTTTGTGTGAGTTATTGTGACAGTGATGGTGTATTTCCTTGCCTTGGAGATCTTGTTGCCACTTGATATTATTGTCAAATGGACATGTAGGTGTGTGGACCTAGAGGATCTTTAGATTAGGAGATGGATAAGTCATGATGCTTGGAGAGCTTGGTATCACTATTTAGTAGGATATTTAGTAGTGATTGTAGATTCATCACTTAGTAATGGATGATATTCTATAGTGTGGGTATGTGCACTAAGTTGTGACAATAAAATGACTCTTAAGATTAAAGATATCAAGTTTCCACAATCCATCATGTTGTTCAAATTTTGTTGCTGGTTTTGATTGTGTAATTTTTTTTATAACGTTTCGGACCACACTTCATGATCCATCATCAAGATGAAAGAGAGCATAAGAGAGTGAAATTTAGTAAAGTTTGATGTTCATTTGAAAATGTAGTTATGCTCAAAATTTTAAGATGTAACAATAACAAGAGTTTTAGTTCTCTAAATCTACTTTCTAAACTACTATATTTTTAAATAATGAAGTCTAAGGGTTTAAAAAAGGGGCAGCACACAAAGTGGTCCTTTTTTGATAAAAAATAGCATAGCATCTATTTTTCTCCCCCTAATTTTTTTCTCCCCCTAAGAGAGCATAAGAGAGTGAAATTTAGTAAAGTTTGATGTTCATTTGAAAATGAAGATATTTATGCTCAAAATTTGAAGATGTAACAATAACAAGAGTTTTAGTTCTCTAAATCTACTTTCTAAACTACTATATTTTTAAATAATGAAGAATAAGGGTTTAAAAAAGGGGCAACACACAAAGTGGTCCTTTCTTGATAAAAAATAGCATAGCATCTATTTTTCTCCCCCTAAAATGTTAATGTAGTCACCCAAAATAATATTTAATTAAATAAATACTTGTTATTTATTTAATTAATTTAGCCCATTCCCTTATCCTAACAATGGTGCAGGTGCACCTTTGCAAGAGCATTCCTCCATGAGGAAAATTTGATATTTTGAGTTTGTATAGGTATTTTCATGATGTAATAAGGCTTATATAGCCATTTTGAGTTTGTAATAGTCCTAGAAAGCTATCTTAGGCATGAAAATGTAAAGTTGCAAATATTGACAAAAGTTGTCAAGTAAAATTGGAAAATGCAAAAAGATGCCAAGTAGAGGGATATGAAGAGTCAAGATAGTTGTAGAGGTAGTTTTAGGTGCTTTAGGAAGTTAAATTGGTTGGGAAAATGTTTTAAAAGGTGAGATCCATCATTGTAGTTGGTGGTTGAATAGTTTGGAGGAATATTTCCAATAAAAATAACTCAGTTTAAATGTTATTTTCTGTGTAATTCTCTACTTCCAACTTATGTACGGGTCCGTACAATAGGGCTTTGCTTTGAAAAGTTCTAAATTTTTTAAAGTGTTGTATGGGATTTGATTTGGATTGATTCTTGAGATTTTTCATTGTGTTTTAAGCACTTTAGAGGCTAAACATTAAAAATTGGTTTGAAAACAAGGGTGTAGGGTTCAAGGCTTAAAATGATCTAAAAGGTCATTCCACCTTTCTATAACAACTGTTTCTTGGTGAAATGAGCTTGTGTAGACTAGTAGTAGGTGTAGGAATAGATTTTTAGGATTGGGAGAAGATATTTGTGTAGAACTCCACACTGCCCTATGGGAAAACTCAAAAATTAAGCTATTTGAGCAAGGCTAGAGTTGATGATTTGAAGAAAGGGATAGAGATCTAATTAGAAACCCTTGAAACTTGTGTTAGTAGGTGTATTTAGAGGTTCTTAGAAGGTCTGAGAGGTTAGAAGTGGCCAGATGTGTGAAAGAGATTGAAACCCTTGTTGGAAAAGGGTGAAAACAAGTGAAAAGTGAGTGGTTAGTGAAGGAAGTGTATGAGGAACTTGAGGGAAGAAAAATGGAAGGTTGAAATAAGCATGTACAGGTATGTTAAATCCTTTTTGGAGTGGTTTTTATTTTGTGTGAGGTTAGGGCATGTGAGATTCAATAAGCCTTAGTTAAAAGTGAAGAGAGTGAGGGTTTGGTGTAATGGGGTCTCCATGAGCGAGTGGAGACTTAAAACTTGAATATTCCAAGGTTTTGATGGTTGGTTATTGAATTTCAAGAGGTTTCAAGGTTGGGTTGTGATATTGGAGGGGTGTCTCTTTGAAAAAGAGACCTAATTAAGGGTTGGTTTAGTGTTAAAAGCAAGTTTTGGGACAATTGTTCTGAAAGAGTCATGAGTAAGTTTGAGGCATGTGAAATTAGGCCTTAATGGGTGCCTAGTTTGGTAATTTTTTGAAGAGGTTGTTTGGATAATTTGTAAGTTTTAGCAGGAAAAGTGTGTTGGTTGACCTAGTATGAAGACTAGGTAGAAGTTTGAAAACAAGAGGAGAATTGAGTTTTTGAGTTGAAAAGTGGATTGAATAATTTTGAATGGTGAAGATAAGTTGTTTGAATACATTGCATCAAACAATTAATTAAATAAATATTCATTATTTATTTAATTAATCTCCCCATCTTTTATTCACCACCTTTAATTAAGTAAATCTACATTTATTTAATTAAAGCTAATCTTTTTTCCACTTTCCTCTAAAATCTCCTAATCCTACTTAAGTTAATTAATCCTTGATTAATTAAAATTATCCCCTTCCTAACCTCCATTACCATTTTCCTATTATTTAATTCCATCCTAGCCCATTCTCCAACATTTAACTCCACCCAAGTTAAATAAACCCTTGGTTTACTTACTCAACCTACTTCATTAAATTAATTAATCTTTTCATTAATTAATTTAAACGCCATTACTAATCTCCATTATCATTATCCTCTAATTTTAAATTCCTACACATCTCCCCAAACTTGTCACAAAGTGACAAGTGTCATATAGACTAGATCTTCTAGCCTCTTCTCACACATGTGTGAGATCTCACCTACCCCCACTATCTCTTACACAAGCCAACCTATTCCTCTCTTCCCAATTTGCACTCACACATGTGTGAGCACACCTCACCTCTTAGCCCCTTTCCATCTTATGACACTTGTCACAATCCTAATACTCCACTCCATCTTGATCCAAACCTCACCTTTTCAATCAATCTTAGCCCTTCATTAACCATTCAATCTTGACCCTTAGATTTAGCAAAGGTTTCCCATTCCATTTTCAACACATCTCACATGCTAATGTTATGCTGCAAAAATATCCATTGATCTCATTGTCACACTATTGGAGTAAGAGCAACCACATCCTAAGCTCAACACATCTATATGGTACTCTTACTCTTTGAGGTTTGCATTGCATTTGGTTTGATTTAGCTTTACATTTTATGTCTATTTCTATAATATCATTTGCATTCATTTTGGTGAACCCAATTCTAACATCTAGCACTTGATCTTTTAAGTTTCAGAGTTTGATTATGGTGAAAGGGCTTTGTTAAGGGATTGAAAATCAACTTTTATAATTTGTGCCCCCAAATCAAAAATAACTTCACCATTGTGCTTAGAGTGATCAAGAGACAAATTTTGACATATAATTTGATATATTTTATTATAAGAAAAATTTTGACTTTTTTAAAAAGTTTTTTACTTGTAAATATATACAATGAATATATATTCCTAACATTTTATACATAAACATAAAACTGTAAGGTATTTGATTCCAAACTCCCATCCTGTGAGGTATATTTTTTCTTTGCTTCTACTGTTATTTTACATCGTGATATGCCCACATTTTAACTTTGTGTTTTGATTTTTTTTTAACTTTATAAAAAAATTGTAAATTTTTTATAAATTTTACCAAAGCATGACTCTATGAATTCCCATTTTTAACTTAAGTTAAAAAAAATAGGATTTCCCACTACGTAATAAAATTTTACAAGTTTATAATTTTTTTTATTACATCCTTTATTTTAAGCCTAGCATAAATTTCATTTATAGGAAGTTTTACAAATATTATTTTAACCTTTATTAGTTTTTTATTTTTAAATCCTCCTATTTGTTTAAAGTATTATTTTAAAACTTATAAAAATTAAAATAAATAAAATTAAATTTTTTATTATCTCTACGCTCTAAAGGGTCTCATGGGCTCTGTGAGTCACGAATGAGGGCTAATGAGCCCTAAGGCTATTTCAAAATTGAAAAAAATTGAAAAAAAAAAAAATTATATATGCCATTTGATAATTTCATAATCCTTTCGTATTCATATAAACACATTCATTTTATATTTATATATACTTTTCATTTATATATATTCATTTTTTTATATTTTCATAAAAAATCATTTTATCATTGATTATTGGGCTTTAGTTTTTTAACTTTTGTATCTTTCTTTTCCTTTGGCCTTTCTTATTAATCTTTGTTTCTCGTTTTCCCCTAATTTAGTTATTTTTTGATTTTTTATTATGTCATAGTTACATTTACTTATGTTATTTATATATATACATATTTGCTTGTTACTTTAATTTATATATATACACATTATTATATATATATATATATATATTATTTTCATTAATATACATTTTATATTTATTTATACTTTTCATTTTTCATATTTATATTTTCATAAAAAAATCATTTTATTATACCATTGATTGTTGAGCTTTGGTTTTTTAACTTTTGTATCTCTCATTTCCTTTAGCCTTTCTTATTAATCTTTGGTTCTCATTTTTTCCCCTAATTTAGTTATTTTTTGATTTTTTATTACATTTATATACATCTATTTATGTTATTTATCTATATACATAGTACATGTTACTTTCACACACACACACACATGTATATATATATAATTTTCATAAAAATCATTGTTCTTTCTTTGTTAGTTGGGCTTTATTTTTTAACATATGTATCTTTTATTTCCTTTATTCATTTTTTCATAGGTTTCTTCATATATTTTAGAGGGTGTAGAATATTAAGTTAATCTTGACCTTATTTTGATATTCTTGGTTTTTGTTTATTTGCTTTGTCTCTCTCTTCCTCTCCCTTCTTGAATTATGTGTAATTTTATTTTATTCTATTTTTTTGTTCTTTCCCACCCTCTATTTATCATGTCTTGGGCTGCAATCTCTCATTCTACTCCTACAACTCTCTTTCATCTTGATGATGAATCACAGAGTGTGATTCGAAACGTTGATGCAAAAAAACAACACACAGTCAAATCCAAAAAAATTTTACTCACATTATTATGGACTGTGGAAATCTAATGTCTTTGAAAAATAAAATCTTTTATATAAATTTTGGACACTTAAAAAAAAACTTTCGAAAATTTTTCCCTCATTTTTATTTCGCCTTTCAATCCACTAAAACTAGCAATTGCACCTTGGTGTACAATGGGTACGCCGAAGAGGTTTAGAGGGTTAATTAAGGAAAAAATTGTTCTATTTTTTTGCATACATTTGTGCAATCCATTTATTAAATGATGTTGTTTGTGAAATAAAGGTCTCAATAGAAAAGTGATAACTTCAAATCAATTATGTGTTCACTTATAGAGATCTCTTATCAAGAAGATCATGTTATGTTTGCAATAGGGAGAGAGGGAGATAGATGAATAGAAAGGGATAGAAATAGGGAGAGATAGATAGGGGTTGAGCGAGAGAGAGTGAGAGGGGGGTAAGGAGATAGAGATAGAAAGGAAGATAGATATAGAGATGGAGATGGAGAGGGATATGGAGAGAAGCAAAGGGAGAGATAAAGAGAGAGAAGAGAGAAGGATAGATAGAGATGGAAGAGACACTAGTGGAATTTGCTTAAAATAAATGGCTTCATGACTAAATTTTAGTCACGTGACTAAAAGGGCTGCAAATCTGCGTAATGCTCTCTTGACAAATAAATGACCTAAATTTAATTATTTACTTAAAGTATTCAAATTTTAAATTGTCATTCAGGTAAAATCACAAGTAAACTAAAATAAATGACTAAACAAATGACTAATATTGAATATTAAATGTGGCTAATAAAACCATGCTCATTATTAAAATCTTGGCCATAATTTCATTTAATAAAAAATGCTCAAACCTTACGTCAAGATATATTTTCTAAATAAATGGCACATACATAATTAATAATAAAATATTACAAATAAAATTATGACTAAATAGTTTTTGTAGGAATAATTTTTTTTTTTGTTAGATAATTACAATATGGTATTCTAAAATGTATGTATTGCCTTTTGAGTCATGGTCTCTACGATCCAGTCCTCAAAATGGCACCGGGCGTAATAATAACAAATCCACAAAGCCCTAACTTGCTTGAAGAGCAATCAATATCAACATTAGGTCGATGCTTGACCTCCACATTAACCTTCTGGAGTGTACGGCGGCCTATGCTGTAAAATAGCTTTCCGTTCTGACAGTATGCCGCATGCAACAAAGTCCATAGGTAGCTCGTCGAAAGCAAGAAGAAGAACGCTTATTGGCATTATCAAATTCAAACTCTTGAATGAACACTAATACAAAAAAGAACTATAGGTTAGTTACTTTGATTTTATCAACTACATTTTTCCCACTTCCAACCAAAAAACCCTCATTGCATACTTAGTTACAAAGTGTCTCCAATGATTAATCCAAATTCCTTCTTTCAAAAAAGTAGTCATACACTACACATGAAACATTAATATCAACTTGCTCTAAAACATGACCAAAAAAACATCTTTCTTTTCTCTTTCTAACAATTTTCCTACAAGTATGCAAATACATAAAAGCAACAACAAAATAAGACCAAACACTCTCACAACTCAACCATTTTTCTGGCACTAAATGCCATTGGAGTTCCTCATTTATGTCATATTTTATTTCGACATTAAGTCCCAACTCTAGATTTTCTCGAGATAATTTCCTTTCACAAACTAGATACTCATTTGTAGATTGTCATCGCAATATTTGTAATTACACTCCTTCAAATTTGAATGTGGATTTTCTTTTCTAGGATTGTAATTGAATGCACCTAAATCCTTATGATATGGCTTCAAATTTGAATGTAACTTTACTTTTCCTTTATATTAATTGAACGTCTTATGTAAGGGAACTCCAATTATTTGGAATTCATGTCATTATGAAAGAACACTCATTATTTGCAAGCTTTCTTCCTACCTCTTATTTAAAGTTCTAGTATAATTAGACTTTGTGGATTGAGATGGATTATATTCAGAATATGAAACATCTTTATTATGCAAAAATAATATCTATTGATCTATTTGATGTTTTCTTCATTGTACTATTTAGATATCTATGTTCATATATCATTGGTAGATATAAACAACAAAAAAATAGATCAACTATTAAGCTTTTAAACTTTAAAAATCTACACAAATGACTAAAAAAATAGGAAAAATTATTTGCACAAATGATGACAAAGGATTCAAAAAAGAGAATAAAAAAAAAAGGTAATTTGTAGGTATTGGCAACACAAATTACTATGCATGATTTATTAGTTTAAAATCTATTAAACTTTAAATTTATTTCAAAAAACATAAACTATATTGCCTGTAGTATCCAAACACATTGACAACAACTTTAATAATACTACTGCTTTATGTAGTAACCAATTGTAACCTTGAAGACCAAGATCCAATTTTTTCAATTTTGGTTAAACACTTTTTGACATTCTTATGTGGTTTTGTTATTTGTTTTTTTGCAGCATCAACTTTTGCACGAAATGAATGAGAAGTAATTGGTGGACATCATGGCTTTCAAATCACCCCCACTTAAAAGCAAAAAGTGAAGATACTAGCTAATGTCTTTTAAAGGATTAATTAAAAGGGAATAGATATTATTTTAAAACTTTAGAACATGTCTATTATGATAATTACTATTGTTTATTAATAATGTCTATTGCATGATTTCTAATTATGAGAATTTTTGCCTTCATGTCAATTTCCTTTTAGAATACATAATTTAGAATCTATGTATGCAACTAGACTTATGTCTATATAGTCTAATAAATTTTACATTAATTAAAAATGAGTTCTATGAGTAGAATTAAAAAATATATTTTTAATTACTTTTATTTCATAAAAGTATACTTACAGGTGCGGGAAAATTCACCACCATGAAAATTCATCTCAAAGGAAAATTCACCACCACAATTCAAATCAAATTTCCTCTGCGATGATGAATTTTCAGTCGAGGTGAATTGCTAGTGGTGAATTTTCCTTGAGGTGAATTTGTCATGGCAGTGATTCCCATGGTGAATTGCTAGAGAAGAGAGTATTATTTTCTTAAAAATTAGTATGATGTGTTGTCCCTTTTTAATAAAAATGTAATTGTCTTTTTATAGTCACCCCCATTTAAAAGCAAAATGTGAAGAACTAGCTAAAGTCTTTTAAAGGATTAATTTAAAGGGAATAGATATTATTTTAAAACTTTAGAACATGTCTAGAATTTTTTTTCTTCTACAATTTACGACATAGATTTGGTGTATGCCACACATTTACAAGCCATTTAATAAGAGACATCCCTCCTCTATCAGGTGCAATACCATTTCTAGCATGTGGGTCTCTCTTTGTTGATCATCTAGACTACGATATAGTTCAATAATGGAGTAGGTTCAATACTATGCAATATTGATTGTTAGGTTTCTATTCAAGCTTTTATCTTCCTCTAGACTTATGTTTGTTATGAATAAATGTAGTGCTTATAAGATTTTCCAACTTTCCCAAAAAATTTCTAGGATTAATTTACAAGAATATTTTCATTGGAAATATTCTAAGATTAATAATTTTTATCAAATTTCTTATGGAAACCAATTTTCCCTAAAATTAAAATTGATGTTTCTTCTCATCTTTTCGATGGCTCTCTCTCACGTCTACTACTATAGCCATTAAAACTGTTGTTTTTTCCCATCTTTTCGATGGTTCTGAGCTGGCTCTCTCATCTGCTTCTATAGCCGCGGCGTTGCACTCGGGATGCAGCTTCTTTTGGCGGGAAAGCTTACAATGGGTGTGGCGGGAAGTGGCCATTGTATTGGAATTTTAATGATGAGGATATGCAGAAAATATTATGCCCTAGTTTCTGTTTTCTTCAACCCGTGGGTCATCTGCAAGCAAACAGGTAATATTATTAAAAACCCAGATCTTTATGCAAAACAAATTCGTTCTAAAACAAATTGTTGTAAATTAATAGTCTATTTTCATTGTTTATCTCAATAGATTGATACAATTAGTGTTCTAAAACTAATTTTCCACCTACTAATGACAACTATTAAGTCATTCCTAATTATTTCATTATATGGTGGTGTGACTGCGAATACACAAGAAATTTAGTTATGAGAATGGTGAATTTAAATAAGAACCTTCAAAATTTTCACATTTGTTTTCAAGTCTGTTTTTGATATCATAGTAGACAAGATGAAAAAGATCTGAAATTTTACATACAACACAGGTGAATGCATAGGTGAATGTAAAGATAGAGATACCAGGAATTCAAAAGGTTATGGGTTTTGCATCTACCAGGTGAGCCTTTATGCTGATATTTTTGTAAGTTCTTAACAAATTTTATTTGAAATGGCATTTTCAGTACTCTGACACAAGCATCATTATTTCTTGTCATATTCAAGATGCTAATTACTTTTATCAAAAATATTAGGATCCAGCTGTGACAGACATTGCATGTGCTTCCCTAAATTGGGAGATAAAACTTTGATTGTTCACTGTGCTACAGCCAGGTATAGATATGCATGAGGCTATAATACAATTGAATCTATATTATTTGTTTTTAATCTATACTTCTTATAATCTAATTGATTCCATCTTATTTCCTTCTCATAGCAGTGGTCAACCAAAACCAGACAAAGATAATTTCTTAGCTCAAGCTCAACAACACATAGCTTTATAGCTAAGACTAGGGAATCATCTTTATAGTGAGAAAATAGATTTGGATTCCTTTTCTATTGCGATTCTATGTCTCTTATTCATGTATGGTAAGCAAAGCATTCTTTTGGTATATCTGTAGAAGCTTGTATGTATCTATAAATGATGACTTGTGGCTATCAAGGTGGGATAGAGTCTTAAAAGGGCATTAGGTCTCCAAGGTATTTTCCATCACAAAATCAAAGTGTCTAGAAACTATTTTGTGAAAGCTATCTAAGGTGACTAAAAGGTTAGAAGTAGTCTTAAAGGTAGGGTTACTATTGTTGATGTTTGAGCAAGGTGGTTCCTATATTCTCATAACAGTATAGTAAACTACCCTCAATCTATGCACATTCCACTTCATATCAATTTTAAAGGATTGTCCCTTCACACATAGTCCATTAATGACTGTCATAAACTTACTCATTTATAACTAATCTATTGCATTTATGACTAATTTGTGAAGCCTAAAAGTTTCCCTTGCATTTAGTTGACTGTCCTTTCAACCACATTCTGTCAAATAGCTCTTCAATAGGAAGT
>VDFB02067341.1:0-22618 GCA_007258455.2 Sequoia sempervirens
AACCTCTTTATCATGAGATGACCCTCAAATCAAATCTTTTCGGTCGATCTCTCGATGGAACAATAATACCGATATACTTTCGCGGGGCATCAGAAAAATCGAAGTGCGATTTTTGATCATGGCGGAGTTATTCTTTTGAACCAACACAACAAGACATTGCTTCAAGGGGGCAAAATGTGGGCATGCAAAATTAACATTGTGCATTCAATCGGGATTATTCATTAGGTCCATTCATCGATTGATCAGATTCACCTTCATTCATTTATCAGGTAATTTCATTAATTCCCATATCCTAAGGTCATTCATTCAAAATTAAATAAAACATTATCATCAACCTTTTAATCAAATAGATCAAACATCATCCCTTTAATTAAATAAATCAAACATTTATTTAATTAAATCCAATCCATATTTCATCCTTTTCTGATTTAAATAAATCAAGTATTTAAGTCCTAAAAGGTCAAATCAACCTAATCATCATTAATTTAATCTAACCATGATTAAATGCTAATCTCATCCCACTTGCATTCTCTAGATTATGCCACTTGCACAAATAAATCAATTTATTGATTTATTTAAATCAACATTTTCACTCAACATGGCATCCATGAGGAATATTCCATCAAGTTTGAATTCAAAAGCAAGTTGAAAGGTACATCCAACAAGTCATTTATGAGCTCTTACATGGCTCTTACATGTCCCTTCCAAAGGTCAAACTCAACATTTATTGCACTGGGAATTTGAATTCATTCCCCTCTTGGGCACATTTCCCCAAATCTTGCACTGCATCGACCACTCACCACTTGACAGAGTGTCTTCTCTCATTGTCCAATCTTAGTCCACATTGGTCCATTTTTCAACACTCTTAGCATTTGAAAATCTTTAAATAGAAGGCTTCATCCTTCAAGCAAGGTCTCCACAACTCCTATGCAAAGTCACTCTCTTCATTTGAGAATTGATTTTGTCCACTCCACAATTTGAGCATTTCAACTCCACAATCTCATAGAAGGTTACTCTCTTCAATGGAGAGATAATCTTGTCCATCTTATCATCATCATCTAAGCTTATCTATCAAGGATTGGGAAAGGGCTATTTTCAACAATAGCACCAATCCAATATGGAATAAAGTTTTGACTATGTTTTTATATGCTTACATTTGATTATCTTTGTTTATCTAATTTGCATGTTTCATCATAGTCAAGTATTTCATAGGGATTTCAAATCTAATGTTTTTCAAAGGACTAACATGATGATATTATGTTAAAATTGTTAACCATTTGCAAATTTGATGTCCACAGTTAGATGCCACCTCATTTTCCTCTGTTTCTTTGATGCCCTTATTGTCTGATTGTGCCGATTCCGGACTATGTCTTTGTTGGCATGGGAATGAAATTGGATTGTTGTTGATGTTTGTTATTCTCGTGGATAGGTATTGAAGCACTTGCATGGGTGATAAAGCTTGTTTGGATAGGACTTGGAGACTTTTGAAAAGGCGGGCAAGGAATTCAGAGTTTTCTGCAACAAATTTGAAGTTAGCAAAGCCCTCTGCAGTGAATTCAGAGGTAATTTGAAACCCTCATTGTTGAAAGTAAGCTGATAGGAAAAATAGGCATATTCCATTCTTAGTAGGTAAACTTCAAATGAATGTAAGATAGATCTCAGAACAATGACTCATTATATCCTCTTCTTTCTGTTATGGTCTCTACTAAAATTGACTACTTTCAACAATGTTTTGGCATCTCTATTTTTAGATTTATGTTTTTTCTTTAAATCAAAAACTAAATTAATACTGGAATGCACAATATTATAGATGGATCAGCATCAAAGGTTGACTACTGATCAATATCATGCATATGATGAGAGAGTAGCTGATGAGAGGGACATTGACAAATATCCATGTCCATGTAAAAATTGTCTTGGTGGAAAGGTGAAAAGAAGAAATATGATTTATCGACATATGATAAGCTATGGGCATAGTGGTGTAAGCCCTTGGGCTTACAATTATTATGAAGATATGATAGAATTGCAGACTGTGATAGATGAAGAGGAAACATACATAGATGAAGTGGCACCAAACATAGATGAACAGACATAAATGTTTGATGAAGGGTTTGAAGTTGATAAAATGTTGAATGAGGGTTTAAACGATGATTGGGCCAAGTCAATGGAGGATGCTTTAAAGCCTGTGTATGCTAATTGCAAGTTAAGTCATTTGGCAACAATCCTTCAAATTCTTAACTTGCAAGTGGTACATGGCTGGACAAATGAGAGTGTAGATCAGTTATTGGCATTATTAAGTTCATTGTTACTAGCTGACTCCACATTGCTAATAAAACAAAGTCAATGTAAAAAGCAAATAAGTAAGCTTGGCTTGGTGTATGAAAACATACACACATGTGTGAATGGTTGTGTATTATTTTGCAAAAATCTTGCAAATGAGAGTGAATGTCCGAAATGTCATGAAGTGAGGTATAGACAATGGTTGAAATCAGCCGTGGTTCCTAGAAAGGTTCTTCGCCACTTTCCGATAATCCCACGATTACTCTGAATGTATAGGTGCAGAGACATTGCTGAACTTATGCAGTGGCATGCCAAAAATAAGATCACTGATGGAAAAGAATGACATGTGCCTGATTCTAAGATGTGGATGGAATTTGATAATAGATGGCTTGATTTTTCTCAAGATCCTCGTAATATAAGGTTGGGTTTGGCTCTAGATGGGGTGAACCCATTCTTAGATTAAAGTACTAAATGGTCAACTTGGCTGCTGTTTCTAATAAATTATGTAACTTGCCTCCATGGTTAAAGGCAACCAAAACCATTTTTCTTAATGCTATCATTGATTATACTAGGAAAGAAAAGTGTGACTTCATATAAAATTGATGCTTATCTAGAGCCATTATATGATGAGCTAATGGAATTGTGGAAAGGAATTGAAGCAATTCAATCTTTAAGGGATGGTCATTCAATCAAATTCACTTTAAGAGCTTCCTTATTGTTTATGATTCATGATCTTCCTGCATATGGCACATTGTCTGGTCTCTTTGTTCATGGATACCATGGATGTCTTGCTTGCAACTTTAAGGATTTTGTGAGGCACTCAAGAAGTTTGCGTAAGTGTATTTATTGTGGACATCGTGCTTACCTTAAAATGGATCATCCATATCATCAACAAAAAACACATTTCAATGGTCAAGAAGAGAATCGTGAAGTGCCATTGCTAATAACAGGTGATTACATTGTTGAGAATGGAAAAAAAAGAATGTCATTTATTGAAAATGATGGGATTGCTAGCAGTAGATATGATCCATGTAATGAAAGTGGTGTAAAACGGTTGTGCATATTGTATAAGTTGCCATACTTTAAGGATATAGCCATTAGGCATACTGTTGACTTTATGCATACTGAGAAAAATATAGCTTATGCTATTATAGAAACTCTTTTTGGTGCTTTTGATACTATTTCATCACGTGAAGACTTCCGAGAAATAAAGATTCACTGAAATCTTTGGGTTGAAAAATATGATAATGAAAAATATAAAAAACCTAGTGCTCCTTATGTCTGGACAAAGGAACAACGTGCACAATTCTTACAGTTGATGTCTCAAACTTGCTTCCCCACTGGATATGTAAGTAGCAACATCAGAAGCCAAACTGACATTAATAGCTTAAGAGGCCTCAAGACCCATGACTATCATGTCATAATAGAGAATATTTTACCTATTGTGGTAAATATATTGAGTTTGGCAAAGGGGCCAAGATTGGCAATTATAAGGTTGGGCCTAATATTGAAGAGAATGAGCTTACATGTATTAGATCCTTCGAACTTTGATAGTTTGAGGGAGGAGGTTGTTGAAGTCCTTTGTCTCTTGGAACGAGAATTTCCACCAACAATCTTTAACATTTCTATGCATCTTTTGATACATCTACAATATGAACTAGAGCACTGTGGCCCAGTAAGAACGAGATGGATGTATCCTATAGAAAGATATATGAAGGTTTTGAAAAAATTTGTTCGTACTAGGGAAAAACCAAAAGGTAGCATGTCTGAGGGATATTCAATGCAAGAGGCTATGGGATTTTGCATAGAATATATGAAGGATTTTAAAAATGTCAATCGACGTGTATGGGATGATGATGAAGATGAGAGAGTTGCAGGTGAAGTATTAGAAGGCAATGGATGTCGCTTCAAGCTATCATATCAAGAAAGAAGTGCAATACATGCCTTTATTCTTCAAAACACATCTTCGTTCGATAAGTGGCGCAGGTAAAAAAAAACTACACAATAATTTATTTACTCAATTGCATTTACACATTTATATTATTAATCTTACTATTTGTACATCATTATTCTATGTAGAAAACATGAAGAAGAGAATCAAGCTTGGATGCAACATCGACCTCAAAAGCGCAGATGTCATGATTTGATTAGAGGTGATTTTTTTCCAAAATTTGAAGAATGGATTACTAATGCAATCAGTGATGCAAAAGAAGAAGGTCAAGATATAACAATAGAGGGAAGTGAGCTTTCACAACCTCCACATTTATGGGCTATGCATTTTAGTGGAATGTGGGCCTATGGTAGTCATTTAAGAGTGGAAGAAAAAGACAAAGGAAAGACAAATTGTGATTGTGTTGTTAGTGTTGAATTTCTTCATGAAATTGAGAAGAAATTTTATGTTGGATTCATCCAAGAAATTATTCAAGTGGATTTTGGTGAAAATAGTCCTATAGTATTAAAATGTAAGTGGATCCGACCATCTGCAATGGAATTTGATGAGTATGGATTTGTACGTGCAAATACACGACAATTTTTTTCAGAGACAGATGAGTCGTATGTTTCCCCTCTTCAAATTAACCAATCATTTCTAATTGATGATGTAAGAAGCCTAGGTTGGTCATATGTCATTCAAATAGAGTCTCGTTTGAAATGAAAATTCATGGAAGTTGTTGATGTAATGCTTGATGGGCAATATGTTAATTTACAAGAAACATTTGAAGAAGTGGATGAAGACAATGAGGGACTGTTTGAAGAAGAGATGTTGATTACCAATGAAGAAATTGGAAGAGAGAATGTATTACATGTCACAAATGAGGATGAGGAAGAAAATCAAGTAGATGTAGACACGAGTGATTAGGATTCTGATCTTGCTGGCAATGCAGATGATTATTGATGAGCCCCATTTTATGACCTTTTATTTAAGACTTTTATGTTGTTTTAAGACTGTTTTATGTTTTAAGGACATGGACCTTCAGACTAATACCTGTTTCAAAGCATTAATGTCGGAAAAAGTTGCTATATGAATGCAATATGAATTTGTTTTCATATAAAAATGAGGATGCAATATGAATATGTTTTCATATATGAATGCAATATGAATATGTTTTCATATATAAATGTTGTATGCAATATGAATATGTTTTCATATATAAATGAGGATGCAATATGAATATGAATATGAATATGAATGCAATATGAATATGAATGCAATATGAATATGAATGCAATATGAATATGTATACCATCATTGCTTTACTTTGACAATGATCTTTTCTTGACAGCTCCTCTGGATCATTGCTTCCACTGTCATGATAGGATGTTATAACAGTCCTTGACCACTGTACTTTGACTCACTGCTATGACTGTTATAATGCTTGTACTATTTTAACATATTTTGTGCAAGTGCTGTGAGGCTGCTTCTGAATGGAAAGAACCAAATTCTCATGTTAAGTCAATTGAAAATTTTCTTTTGTTATTGTAAGGTTCAAGATTTGATATATAATATATTAATATTCTCCTAACCTCTTTGAAAACTTGGCAGACTTGGCCTGATAAAATGCAATGAGTTGACACAACTCACACACAAGTCCTAGCCAAGTAATTGTCTGAAACTTGTGATTTCTTTTTATTGAAACTCATTAGAAACTTGACCCTTGACTTACATGTTTTGGGTGTGGACTCATCTGTAGAAAAAATGACTAAAACCCATGTGAATTTTTTATTTTTGCATTTCGTTTGTCCTTTGATTTCAACCAGTAGGTGAGGTATTTTGTAGCCAGGTGACAAAATACCTTGAAAGGAAGGTTTGGAAGTTCAAATATTTGAAAATATTTGATAATGATGATATTCTTATCTTCAAATGTGTAATCCTCATCATTTAGTCTGGTCAGTCCAATCTGATTCCTTAGCTTCATTGTTAGTTCTTTAAGTTTAAAGAATGAAAATTTGTTAAAAAATAGTGAGAGTTTGGTGCTGGAGAAAAGTTAAAAATATAGTGATTAAATATGAAAGATGGTGTGTGTGATGAAGTTCCATGTGGCTCTGCCCCTTGACTTCCATGAGGGATGCTACCCCTCAACCCCTACAAGAGCTTCACTCCCAAACCCCAACTGTTGCCATCCCCTTGTCATCCCCAAATCTAGGCCCTTGGTTCCCTCATTCCAAGACTCTATGGAATGGTGTAAAATATTGATTTGAGAGTCATATAACATATGTAATTTTGAATTATGAAAAATTTGACAAGGTTTACATGCATCTTGCACAACACTGTGGCTTCTTCCAACCATTTTAACATATTTTGTGCAGGTAAATATCTAGGTATAGTTCTTATTGGGTCTTTATTTGTTTACTTTACTGATCCATGTATAGCATTGCTAAAATCCTATTTGTAGGATTTCTTTTAGAGACACACAGTTCTCATGAGTAGTTTTTCTTCTAGGAACTGGTTTTTGGTTTTTAAATTTTTAATCTCTGAACAAATAATTTGGTATATATTTTAATTATAATTCAGGTCCTTGTTTCTTACATCTGAATATATGACATCCGTTTGAAGGCCTTCCATGCTATAATTATCATTCAATAGTTCACACAATTTTTTTTACCTGGAAATATCTATTCACTATATCACAGATTATACTAATGCTATAGTGAAAATTTAAAGCTACAAATAATGTTCTTTTCTCCATTTCTCACTAGTATACAGACCTGCATGGACTGTTGATAAATACTTGTTTGTGTGCCAAAGGATGGAGGGATTATCTAGGAAAAGTGTCAGTAGTGAAAAATATCGTAAATAGTTTTTTGAGAAAGATCCGTTCGTTGGTTTGTAGCAGTGAAGTGTTGAGTTGCACGAAATTTATGTTGTATTAGTTGATATATTTTTTTGGCACTGCAAATCTTTTTTTATTCTCATGGAGCTGCATATTGTCCAACACAGTTTTGCTTGTCTTTGAAAGAAGAGTGTATTCTCTTTTGGTAAACTTGTAGTTCGTGGAACTTGGAGTAGAATAATGTAAAAAATAATGAATAGAAATCTTTTGATGAAATATCTTTAATCCTTAGATGTTTAAACTATCACATATATCTTCAACTTGATGAACCCAAATGACTATGGAGTTTCAGACTTCTTGGACAAATTGGATTCATAGTTAGGATAATATTTGATAATGAGATTTGCAATATGTAGATATCCCAAGTGTTTGTGAGCTCTGCTACTTCAGATGAAGGAGGTGTCGATGTAAACAAAGTCTGGGCATCTTCCTCACTCTAAGCCCATTCATCCCATAGAGACTTAGATATAACTACTCATTGCCCACAAAGATCAAATTGTATATTAAAAAAAAGAACAGAGGAATGAAACCAAAAGACCAGGAACACCAAATTTATTGCTGACCTAATGGTGAATCCACATCCAATGTGAAGAACTCCTTATTCCAATCCCAAGATTTGATGGATTGATTCAAATACATTGCTAAGCTTTTTATGCAACTAGCATTTCTACAGGGAACCATTATTTAATATCCATTGATTGAAATACCCACAACATCTAATGACTATTGTTGTTTGCAGTGCTTTAGATTCCTACATTTTTCAATGACTGTTCATTAAAACTGAGACCTCATAAACTTGTATTTATGCAATTTTTGTTACTGGTTAATTATCTTTGTATCAAGTTGCTAATTTATACATTATTGTTTTTTTGGACATCAGGAAATGAGGAAAAAGAATTTAAGGCACAAATTAGATGATAGTGATCATAATGCTGAAATTCCAATGATAGATTATGAGCACTTTCATGAAGAACGTGTGGCCAAGAATAATGAATATTTATCGCGTCTTGGTTTGACAAACAGGCAAGTTGTAAATCCACTAAGTAGTATATTATTGATTTAATACTGTTTAATGAAATTTTATAGGCAAGAAATTTATGTATATAAGACATGATATGATATTTTTTATTTATTTTATAGGCAAGAAAAAGAGTGCAGAGAAAATGTAGAGAAAAAAAGAAAGAAAGTAAAGATATAGTGTTGCCAGCTTGTAGAAGCCAACGCATAAAGGATGTGTTTGAAGTGAAATCTAGGGAGACCAGTACTGATCTACCTACTCATGCCACACCTGATATGGCCAAGGAGCATGAAGTTTTGGTTAATGAAAGTCACGAAGAGAGTCTGCTTGCATCTAATGTGCCTCAGAGTGCACCTGTTGCATCTACAACTTTTGATGGAATTAGTGGATCAGCTAGAAATATTGGTAGTGGTTCAACAGAAGATGTGTCTGCTTTTGTTAAAAGACAAAGATTGAGTCAAGATTTATACAGATCTACAGAGAGGAATGCAAAAGAAAGAATATTAGAAGGGAAGAAGCCATTCTTGGTTGAGGTATCAAGAGATGGTGAACCCATTGGGAAAAATGTTGCAAGGTGGGCCTCGGAGTTGGGCGTAAGATGTAGGGCCCATTTGGATATTTGCAAATCAAATTTTGCACAACAAGATCCATGAAATGTGGAATATGTTATACAAAAAATGGAAAATGCCTTTGACACTATTGGTGGACAAATCTCCAGAAAATATTACAAGCACAAGATGAGACTTCTGATGAACAATTTTAGATACAATTGCAGAAAAATAATCATGGAGGGAAATGAGAGGTTAGACTCCACTCTATCTCCCAAACAGTGGGAGGCATTGAAAGAAAGTATGCGTTCTGAAGAATATTTGACAAAGAGTAATAGAGGCAAGAGAGCAAGAGATAATGTGAGGGCTGAATATACATTTGGCCGAGGCGGGTTGCAGGCCAAAATTGACAAATTTGGAGTAAGTGTATGGATTTTTGGTTCTATTTACATCATGTTATTTAATTCAATTTTTTATTGAACTAACTATATGTTGAAATTGACATTGTTTTTTAGGTGGAAAACAATAATAGAGAAGCAGGAGTAGAAGATATTGTCAATTATATGGCAACACTAGATCGTACTAAATCTAAGAGTAGTATGAATTGGAAATCTAGTTCATCAACAGAGATTTCACAGCCATTTGTTGAACGCCCAGTAAGAGCCTCTCCAAATCATGTCAACTCAAATGAAGAGTACCAACATTTAATGAGTTGCTTACATGGTCTCACCGAGAAAGTTTCACAGTTGGCTGCCTCTGTTAAGCCTATAGTTTCTGCATGGAATGACCATAATTCCATAGATTCAGATCAGGTAAGAGGCTATTCCTCAATATTTTGATTCTCAACTATATCATTTTTTTGCATACTCTTTCTCTATTGTTGTTTTTTCTTTGTTGAGCTCTTCATAATTGTCTTACTCTATATGTTTTTATAGTTGCAGAACAATTATATGAAAGCAGAAAAAAAGGAAAAGACCCTGTCAATAGAGCTCTCAGCAAAGCTACACAACTTCAGGACAATGTTGACAGTGATTATGCTGAATTCAAGGAGTATGTGCATGATATTGAGGTGAGTGCTATGAAACCTTTAGATTAATTTTTAATTTTGGCTGCTTTGGGTTTGAGCATAGGTCACAACCAGGATTGTATATCAGATTCATTTATGATTGCTTTTAAATCTAAAATGTTTGGTATGTGAAATGAGTGCATTTTAAGCATCTAAAATATTGTTTTTTGGTTCTGGTATTTTCCTTGGTTGCTTATAAATGATAGGGAAAAACCTTTAGGCAAAACAGTTTTAGGGAAACATGTACTTAAAGTTGTAGCACTTGAACATAGAAATGTGTAAAAGTTTAAATAACCCCCCTGATTCTATTGGCAACCTGTCACAGCTGTAGCACTTGAACATAGAAGACTGTAGAGGTTTAAATAACCTTCCTAATTCCATTGGCAACCTGTCACATCTGTAGCACTTGAAAATAGAAATTATAGGCATAAATTTTGTGCTTTACATTTTGATTTGCCTACATGATAGAGAGAAATCTGGTGGTCAGATCTAGATTATATGGGAATCTACAGCCCACTGTGAATTGTATTATGAAGAAAAAAAAAGTTTGTTGTATCTCCCAAGTATCTGTACAGTTTTACTCCAAGTTTTACACATGCAAATGTACAAACTACCAAAAACTTTAAATTTAGGTATTTCATCAAGCAATGGACAAGTGACATGGACAATCAAATGAGAATTTGGGAACCTCTAATACATCCTAAGTTTTCTTGATGGTAAAGGCACGAGTAATTCATAATCAATAAGCACTTCATTTAACTACTTACAAACCTTTTACCTGCATTTAGTACTCCTCACATGCATTCACATCACTTCAAACATGTTTAAGTGTTTGAATGTGTGGTTCCAAATGCCACAAGTGGGGTATTTCTTTAGTCCTCAACATAGATGCTTCAATTGATACATGGTCAGTAATGTTGAGCCAAGAATTTCTAGATGGAAAAGCGAAATTTGTGGATACAAGTTTCATACATTTTCACAAAGTAAAAAGAACTAACACATATATAAGAAGGAGATTTTGGTTGTTAAAAGAGGAATTGAAAATCTTAAAATATTCCTCAAGCCCAAACATTTTGCAAGCAAAACAAATAGTTAGCCAATAAGAAATTTGTTAAGGAAAAAAACAAACATAGATTTAGCCCAAGGGAGAATTGTTGGATGGTATTTTGAGTTCCAGAGTTATAACTTTGATATACAATGGGTTAAATGGGAAAATAATTCCCTTGCTGATGCTTTAACTAGAGATCTCAAAATTATTGTAGTCATCACAATAGATCCCACAGATCCACTTATTTTCCAAGTGAGATTCTAGTTATTCTATTAACCAATAGGTATGCTAATAGGTGGATCAAAATGATTAAAAAACTAAAAAGGGATACTTGGGAATATAATATAGAAAGACATCATTTCTATATTATGGATGCTCTGGACCTTTTGGAAGCACAAATTATCTTAGAAATGCTTTCTCATTTGATCTTGTGATCACACTTATCATCAGGCCAGTGGTTACCTAAACATTGATCAAAAATTATAATTCTCTACTCAATCAGAGTAGTAAATAGTTTTTATTTTGGTAGGTTTCCTTTTGAAAATTATGCAGATGCATATGGAGTTGTATTAGATGAAGAAATGGTTGATTTCCTCAATTTAATTAAGTTTGTAAAATTTAAAGTTTTTGGTAGTTTGTACATTTGCATGTGTTATAGATCAAATATTATTAAGTTGCCCCATAAATATTATATTACTAGGCCCAACTTAAAATAATATTATTATTCATTTCCCTTGATTTATCCTTTAGCTTATGAGAAATGATGATATGCTAGAGGTCTCTCCATGGTTCTAATTTGGAAAAGGGGACATGACAATAACTAATTGCATGACAACATAACTGATGAGTAATTGACTGATTTTTAACTATGATTGCACAACTAACTGCATGATTGCATGACTACATAACTAATGGGTAATTGATATGCTGCTAATGATGATTGCATAATTGGTGAAGACCTGAATTATTTTTAATATGTTGATAACATACATCATTCTAATCAACAAGAGGTCACAAACCACTTAGCTTGGTCTTTAATTGACCCTGATTACAACTGCTATACTAAATAAGCCTGTAGGGCCATAGCAGCCTGTAATAGTTTTAACTAGAGGGCCATGTTAATAGCCCAAAAGCAGACTGATTTTGAGAAGCCTTATAGTTTTCAATCATTTTTCCAGTGTTAAATTTAGTTTCTTTGGTTAATGTACTTATTCTGTGGAATTTTATTGATTGTTACCATACTTCTTGTGGAATTTTATTGATTGTGTATGCACAAGCAGGCTGATGAGAATGGGTTTGTAAAAAGATCAGCTGCTAGTATGTTGAGTGGAAAACAACTTGCTTCTCCAAACACGGTGAGTTCTGTGATGACCTCAATGAACACATTTTATCGTATTTTCTGTGTTCTATGGTATTGAATATTAAATCTTACAATTTTTTATTTGTCTGAATGAGATATTGATTGAGCTGCATGTAGCTGCTGTAATCTAAAGATAAAACTATACAAGTTTATTAGTTTATGTTATTCATGCATAAAAATTTGTTGGAAGCCTTTATGCAAGTTTAGTAGGAACATGGATGAAGTGCAACTTTTGAACGTAATAAAAACTCAACATATCTTCCAAGGATTGTTATAGATCAAATATAATATAAGTTGAATGTCATGCTTTGGATTTATTTTTGGCTACCTTGTGCATCCTTTTTTACGAATCTCCTTATGTGTGGATGGAAACCAACCCTATACCTGGTCAAATCATTTTTTCAAAATGTTAACTTCGAGTTTATAAGCTGAATTGAAATTTTGAACAAAAATTAACTATCATCCATAGGTTTTGGATAAAAAATTCTTTTTTCCTAATTTTTGACTCCTCACACCTTGGTAGAAATGTATGTTTTGTAATTTTCTCTTGTTTTCTATGTTATAAGGCAGGTTTGTAATAAGGTTACTGAACAATAGTTAATATGGAATGCTTGTTGATATTTAAATTGCTGATGTGTATGCACAAGCAGGCTTATGAGAATGGGTTTGTAAAAAGATCAGCTGCTAGTATGTTGAGTGGAAAGTAGCTTGCTTCTCCAAACACGGTGAGTTCTGTGATGACCTCAGTGAACACATTTTATCGTATTTTCTGTGTTCTATGGTATTGAATATTAAATCTTACAATTTTTTATTTGTCTGAATGAGATATTGATTGAGCTGCATGCAGCTATTGTAATCTAAAGAGAAAACTATTCAAGTTTATTAGTTTATGTTATTCATGCATAAAAATTTGTTGGAAGCCTTTATGCAAGTTTAGTAGGAACATGGATAATGTGTTATTTGTTGGAAGCCTTTATGTAAGTTTATGTTATAATGTGTTATTTTTTTCTTTTTGCAGGAATGTATTGATAAACTCAAAGAAGGAGATAAAGTTAAGGTGTTGGATCCATTAGATGGTGATGTTGTGGGCATTGGGTGGATTCACTCCCTATCTATTGTACATGGAGTCAACTTGAAAGGAACAATGGATGCAAATGTAAACATTTTAAAGGTCACAAGTAACATACCCCTTGTTTATGAAGACAAAATAGATGGAGTTGTTTGTCTGAAAGAGAAAGAGGGAACCTTCACATAGTGGCCACTAAAATATTTGCAAAAAATGACATAGTTGAACATATTTATCATGTACTAGTTGCTAGACATCTTGGCTCACTACTTTATGCAGTATTTTGAATATGTTGTTCAAGGATCTTAATTATTATGGTGTATTTGAAAGACTTGGAAACTCTTAGACAACTTTGACATTTTTTATTATATTTACATATATACTCTTAGACATCTTTGACATCTTATAACTTGATATATATATTGATATATATTTGCATTAAATTTTTTTATTGTAGATTACCTTTATTTATCATGATGTTGAATCAATCTTTTAATTTTAGTATGTTGTAGCTTGTACGCATATGTAATATTTTTATTTACTTTTATGTTTTAGTTCAAATTTAATATTATATTAGTTTTGCATTATAAAATTTATGGTAGTTAATAAATTATTATTTCGTGATTATATTTACTACCAATTAATGAAAACTAGTAAATAAAATGACTGAATTAATGACTAATTGTATGACTAAAGTAATGATTAAATTAATGACTAAATATGACTAAATGACTAAATAACTAAATATATGACTAAAGTAATGACTAAAATAATGACTAAATAAATGACTAACGTAATGACTAAATTAATGACTAAATATATGACTAAATTAATGACTAAATATATGACTAAAGTAATGACTAAAAATAAATGACCAGTTAACAACAATTAATGACTAAATTAATGATTAAATATATGACTAAATATATGACTAAATAAATCACTACCATGACTTAGAAATAAATGACCAGTTAATAACAATCAATGAATGACTAAATTAATGACTAAATCAATAACTAAATCAATGACTAAATTAACGACTAAATCAATGACTAAATCAATGACCAAATTAATTACCAAATCAATGAGTACAAATCAATGACTAAATAAATGACTAAAATAGTTTAGTCATAAATTTGGTCGCGTTATAAATGACTGGCAATAAACTACTAATGGTCACGTGACCAAAATTAGTCATTTATATGCAATTTTTAGTAGTTTATTTAGTCATATATTGTTGTTTGTGTACTAGTGTATGCAGGTAATGAGCTTAAAAAAACATAAACAAGAACTGAGAGAGGTGAGCTTGTTTGATTTCATTGATGTAGAGGCAACAAACAAATCTTTACACTACTAGAGTGTAAAATATAGTGTCTGCTAACGAAAACCCTCAGAGGAGCCAAAGGAAGAACCATTAGAAAGAATACAAGTGTTTCTTTAATAGATCAAGCATAACTTGGATGAATGCAACTCAAAACCTTACCCAACTAGGGTTAGCGATCAAGAAGATATGATCAAGGAAAGATCTACTCATGAAATTCGTGCCAAAAGGAGAGCCAAGAGAATCAAAGACTCCCACACTATACCCAACAATAAATATTTTCTTGAAAGTGAATGATCCAAATGCCCCCATAAAATTAGGTATATGGGCATAAATCTGTCAGAAGGGACAAAGAAGAAATAATAAATGAGTATGGGCACCATAAAATCCACTTGTAGAATTCAAAAAATGTATTGAATGTTGTCCTTGAAGCCAAAAAGTTAAAACAGGTAGCAGAGGAAGTAGTTTGAGCATTAATTGCATCACCTAGAAAACACATCAAATCTGCATGGGAAGGTTGGGGCATCAGGCCCAAAAAGAAACCTTTGCACTATTAAATGGTCCATACCCTCGAAAAAAGTACATTCATTGGGGATCAAGCTTCAGGCTTACTTAATACTTTATTCTTTGAATTGGCATCAAACCATCAAGGATCAGGCTTTGGGAGTACCACTTATTGCATACTAGAAGAAAAGAAGAAAGAAGGTTAGAGGAGCGAATTGTGAAGTTAGGAAGGATCATCCTTTTTAGGCTTTGAATGTTGGGAAGGAGGCTTACACCTTATCACAAATGCAAAAAGGGAAAAAGGGAAGACTGGAGGGAGTTATCGAGCTTAGAGAAAAGAGTTACCTCTTACCAAAGAAAGGTAAGAGGTAAAGGATAAGGCTGAAGCCCAAAGTTCGAAGACCTTTTGTGTAATGTTAATATATGTTATCAAAATGAAAACAATAAACACAAATAATAGAACTTTAAACTGAAGGAAAGCTAATTAATTTGATTTCAAATAAAGAAATGAAGCTTCTTCAGAGGCGTTCCATCTTCCTCTATCTCCAGAGATTTGTTCGAAGCTGCTGCTCTCAGATTGTGTAAGCTTGGCTTCTCCAAATGGCAATCTGCAGAATGAGTATGCAAAGTGATAAAGCTTCTCTATCCTATATGCTGGTGGAGGTGAAAATGCTGACGGATATGCACAGGGGCTGTGGATTATGCACAAGGGCTGTAAATTGAAACTAAACTATGTGGATGATTGGCCATGATATGCTATGATATTATGCTATGCTATGAAATGAGAATGCTAAAAGGCTTATGCTATTTGCAATTTGGCTATAGTTTATCTGTTGAAAGCTTCTATATGATTTCAAAGACCCGACAGTCCTATTTATAGCTTTTTGCAGGCAAAATCCTGGCTGGCAAGGATCAACGGCTGTAAGGTTGTCTGGTAAGTTTGAATGGTGAGAGATGGAGAAGTTGAGAAGAAAATGGAAGAGGTTGGGAGGTTGGAGAGAAGAATGGATGCCTGTCTTCAACCCACGGGAACAAGCTTGCACAGGAACAGAGGAATTTAATTTTTCTGTTTTGGCAGTTTGTTTCACGGTTGTTGAAGATAATGCAAATTAAATAAATAAATAAATTTATTTATTTAATTTGATGTGAATTTGAAGAAATTAAATATTTTTGAAATATTTAATTTTAGAACTATAGAAGACTTCAATTAAATATTTTGGAATATTTAATCGTGATGTGACTTTAGAAGAATTAATTAAATATTTAGAGATATTTAATTGTAAATGAATTTAGAAGATTTTAATTAAATATTTTGGAATATTTAATTGTGAATGGATATTAGAGGAATTTAATTAAAAGAGAGAAATATTTAATCTTTATTTGAATAAAATATTCAAGCCAAGATTATTGATAATTAATATAAATAAATCGTAATATTTATTTAATTAATTAAGAAATGAATACGAAAAGATGATTAAATAAACTTATTTATTTAATCAAAATGAAATATAATGAACAATAAATAAATTATATTTATGTAGACTAATTCAGAGATTTAATTAACATTAAAAATTTTTAATTATTGTGACCATTGTGATGTGACCATTTAGTGTATACACCTTCAAAGGAAAAAGTGAAGGTGACAAGGAAGAAGAGAAGAAGATGAAAGTTCGATGCCCAAAAGCTAGAGACAAGATTTTGGGGATTGGGGGTCAGAAGGAAGCTCTACTTCCTATAGTGAAAAGATGAAAAGTGGTAAGAGGGAAGACCAACCCTTGAAGTTCGAAAATGAAACACTTGGGAAAATCTTGAAAGATTTAATCGGGCTTCGATGGTCAGGAGTAAGTCTTACTTCTTGCTTGAGATTAAAGGTGGAAAGCAATAAGATGGAAGCTCGATCCCAAAAGTATGACAAGTCAAGACTTAGACAAACCTTGAAAAGCATCCTTGGAACTTTGGTGATTGGGGTGAGGCTTAAGGTTTACCAAAGGGAAGTAGTAAGGGTTAAAGGGTAAGGCTGAAGGCCAAAACTCGAAACACTTAGAACAAAATTGAAGGAAAAGAAGGAGTGGGAGCGATGAAGAATGAATGCTAGTAGAGAGGTAAGCGAAAACCCGAAAGCCCAAAAATTTGAATGACTTAGCCAATTTTAGGAACCTCCTCAAGAAAAATTCATGCAAGATGGCCCAAGTAGGATCTCTCAGATTGGTTATCAATGATGGGTTATCAATGGGCGGCATGAATGACAATATTTATGGTAATTTCTACAGGATGATTGCCTGCTAATCATGGAATCCAGGGGCCTTATCAGTCCAATGGGCATGAAGTCATGAAAAGGTTTTACAAAACTATAACTCTCAAGGGAAAATAAAACATGTACAGGCCTACACTTGGAGAAAAGCATAAAACTAGAACATACATTCCCTTAAGGAGAATGCAAGGTGTGTAAAGCACTTCTTGGAAAAGAGACAAATAAGCTAATATGTACACAAAATCAACTAAAATAACAGTAACATTACATAAATTTTCCTTTGTAAAAAATAGATCTTCTAAAAGAGCTTATCCCTTTTAGGTTGAAACTGTAATCATCATCCATCTACAACCATTGAATTAAATCTCCTGAATGTAAAGGTTTGCATAATGAATTGAAGCTTGGTGAAGAATCACCTCATTGTAGGCCTTGTCCTTGGAGGGCAGCCATATGATGCAATTGTCAGATTCCTCTGATAGTGGCAGCTCAGGAGAAAAAATAGTAGCATGGGGAAGCTTAGATCTAAAAAAAAGGTCAACATCAAAAGAGAACCCTTTGCAAAGGAAGAAGAAATCTCCTTCCACAAGGGTGGGCCACTATTATAAAGTCTTAAATTAAGACCTTGGTGTAGCGGAGGGGAGGCCCCCTTAGCAATGCATTTATAAAGGGATGATAGCAAAAAAATGGGATATTAATTTATTCTAAGTTATGCCTAATGTGGTTTAAGAAAGGAAAATGGTTCTCATGAATGGTTTTAAATATTCAAGTTATAAAGTAAAATAGCACATTATATGTAAACTTACTAGACCAAATAGAATCAGTAGCTTCTCCCTTTTGTAGCCATTTTGAAGTCTTAGTGGCTTCTTTTCTTTTTCAAAGAAATTATTTATAAATCTTTGATAGTTTCCCTTGCTCACTTTGACGACCTTTATTCCTTTACATTCTAATTTTGGACCACCTCTTCTATGAGTCTAGGAGTCACCTCGAATTGGGTACTGCCAATAGACACCATCCCCTCCTTAAGTCATAGAATTTGGAGGTGAGTTCATCATTGAAACCTTGCATGGCTTAGAAAAAAGGTGTGATACTAGCTTCCTCAAAATCCTCCAAGTATCTACATTTTGCTTGAGACAGATACACAAAATGGGTTTTGAGTGCTTCCCTAGACCACCCATCATACACCCAAAATTATTCCGCCACCTTTGTTGGAGACCCAAAAGACTATATAACTTTCCACTCTAGATGAGAGAAACCAAAATAGAATTGCAATGGGGGGCCTTTTTGTGATTGTTGTAGGTAAAAAAGGAAAAATCATGTATTGAGGAATGAGCCAAGCCAATTATGTTAATTGCTAGGAAAACAAACCACTTGTCTTGAATGAAGAGTCCCAAGATACTCCCATTAATTTGAATCTTATGCATATTGGGCTTAGTCGGGGGATTAGACATGGGGTTTGTGTGAGAATTAAGATTTCCATGCTTTTCCATAGTTACATACTCCGAATACATATCCATAGGATTTGGAAGAAGATATCACCTATCTTTCGTGTCTCTATGAATGATTAATAGGAAACCCCCTTCCCTACTCCGGAAATCCACCTTATTATTACTTGTAAAAATTATTTCCTTTCCCTTTTAATATAATGATTCAACCTTTGTCCTTCATAAAATACAATCAATACTTCCCCCATTAAGGAGGTACAAATTAATAATAATGGGAGGAAAATCCTTGTAGTATAAATCTTTGTTATGATTGGATAGGAACTGCACCTTATCATAATAATCATTCTTAGTCCCTTTTCTTTTCATAACATCTTTAAAATTTAAAGTTTAGAAATTTAAACTCGTGGCACTATAATGATTCCTAGTGCCATGAAGGGGGACCCGAGAGTCTTTCATAGTCACTTTAGTCATAGGTATCATGCTATTTTCATATATTATTATAAATTTTTAAGGTCCTTTTATTCCCTAATCTCTCTTTTGAAATTAGGTTTCTTATTTTTTGAGGGACATCATCATAATTCCACCTTACCTAGTGCAGATAGGAGATCCCCACATTAGAAGCAACATCTATTGTCTTGTTTCCTTCTGTGTATGTATGGTGTAACTTATATTGATGGAGGCCCTCAATCATCTTTCTTGAATTTTCTATCAAGTTCTTTACCTTCAAGGAGCGGAAGAGTCTCCCTTGAGAATATATATGATCGAATTGGAGTCTCCTTCTATAACGACTTTGTTATAGTCCCTTGCCTTCACTCTATTCAGACCCCCCCAAACAACAATTGCTTGAGCAACATTGCTAGTGCAGATACCTAGATTCTTTGTATAGCTCCTTCAATTAGATAGCCCTTGTGATATGTTATAACTCCTCTAGTTGCAGCCAGGTTCGGGTTCCCTTTGGAGCAACTGTCAAAACTGAGCTTTATCCAACATTCGATGAGAGGGATCCATTTAGTTATCTTTATGCTCAAAAGTTTTCCCAATTAATTTCGGTTAGGTACTTTTTAATTCCCCAATTTTGTTTGATCCTAAGATCCCCATATGACGACATATTTTTTGAAAAGAAATAGTTTTGAGAGTTTAAATTGTCTCGAATTTTCTGTTTTGTGCTTAAGAAGACCATACTCCTCCTCTTCTGATCTCTAAATTATATTTTATTATTTCTTTCTTTCCACAAGATCCATGACACGAAAGGAGGAATCTTCTTCCATAGATCTTCAATAATTGGGTGACTAAAAGGACAACTATTCCATTGTTCCACAAATTCCCTTACAAAATGGGGAAAAACCCAATCTACTAGCAAGATTCTTAAAACATACGTCAAGAGTTCCTTAGCAAAAGAGCAGTGGAAGAATATGTGCTCAATACTCTTTGCCTCTTCATAACAGAGGGAGAATTTGATAACAAACTAAAAACCTCTTCTAGTCTATGGTGAGGATACTACCATGAACTGTAACCCACCAAAAATGTTAATTTTGGGAATGAGTTTGGCATTTCAGATCTTATTCCAATCGAAATTCAGAGGGGGAAGTATAAGTTGCTCCATCATAACATAGGAAAATTTAACAGAGAACTACCTTGAAGGGATGCCACGCTAAATCCATTCATCCTCTCTGTTTTGTAAGAAGAAGAAATCGCCAATAAGATTGTGTAATTGTTAACTCCTATACTTTCTTATACTTTTTTTTTTAATTTAGATCCTATAGTTTCCTATATTCTTTGTTAGTCTCTAGATGCCATTTATGTTTCATGTTTAGTAATTGTGATTCACATTTTCATTGTTATGTTGTCTTACACGACTTTTGATCTTACTGTGATAGAAAAGATTGTGTACACTATTCCTATTTTTTTTAGTGTTGATAAAAAATATTCTATGAATATGATGCATTAGGTGAGAACATGATATGGAAAATATGTATGCTTCTAATTCTATTTTAAATATTATATAGATTTCCTCTTGAAAAATGTTTGTAGTGAACAAGGTAAGCCAATTTTAAGTTGATAGAATATAATTTACTTAATATTACTAGTGGTCCCACACCAATCAAGGTAAGCCAATTTTAAGTTGATAGAATATAATTTACTTAATATTACTAGTGGTCCCACACCAATCAAGAAAAGTATGGTAGGATATTGTTTATAATGGTAGTATTGGTTTGCAAGAACATCCCAAATGCTTCCATCAATCATTTTCCCTATCACTGTACATTTAGCTTAGTCCTTTAAGTGCCTATTTTCAATGCTTAAGAAGAAATAATTCTAATGCCCAAAAAATGATCAAATGGATCAATGGACTATAAAAGTATGGTTAACTTGGAGTAGAAAAGGACCTCATCATCTATACATGATAATATACTTTTTGTCTAATTACCAATTGAATAAAAGCATTTTTTCAAATAAAATTTGTCATAAGTAGGACTTACACCTTTAGTTGATAGGAAATTCAAAGAGATGTGCATATACTTGGCATTGGAGTGATTTGAGATCAATCCTATCACCAAAGGCTGACATGCATAACATTTAGTATATACAAATTAGATAGGAAAGATTAGTTAGAAATGAGTTGTAGCAAGATGTTTGTGGATAATGAAACAAGCCATTGAAGTCACATGAAACTGTCGTGAAGAGGTAAATAGAGATTGTGATCTTTGGTGAAAAGTCATGCTTCCATCACCATGATTCTCTCCTACCATCCTTAATTTTTAAGTTAGAAGATTGAGGAACAAAGAAAATATGTTATTTAAAAGGATTTAAACCACAAAAATTTTACCCTACTATCCAAAAAGTGTGTCAATAATCAAAAAATAGAAAAATAAAATATGTGAAGAAAGGTCCCAATAAAAGGCTCAAAATCTTGCACTTGTCAATGTGACATCACATTATTTGTTGCTTTTTAGATCTAAGGAATGCATTTCATTCAATTATGAGTACTCATGATCAACATAACAACTTTAAAGTCACAACTAATAGTGCTATCCTATTAAACATATTGAACATTAAATTAACAAATGCTATCATAACATTAGAACATGCTCAACTATTGGGTCCTCTCTCGTAGAAGGGTTCAAAAAATCTAACAAAAAAAATCTAGTTTGAAATAATTTTACAAACATAAATGTCTATCTAAGAAACCCATAGACTAATTAATAATTAAATCACATAATATATAGACTAATTAATAATTGAATTATATACTATATTGAGTTGAGGAAAAAAAATGTGTGAACAACATTTGCATTTTAAATTTTCCTTCTCTTCTAGGTGCAAACATTGCATTTGGGATACTTATACATATTCTGGTTAATCCACACTAACCATAACGTATATAAATATCACAAATGCAAGGCTTACAGCCATCAGATTGTGTGGAACCTTCAATCCACCAGTCATAAACAGTCAGTATGTTGTGCACAATTTGTTGACACTTTACTGCATGATGGCCTTCGAACTATCAGTACATTATGCACAACATACCAACTGTTTAAGCTCTTCCCCTTTACCTGTATATAGTAACACAAAAGACAGACAAAAGACCAAAAATTATTGTACCTTTGCCAAAGAAAAAAATTAAAAAAGAGAGAAGAAATAATGACAAGTGATAATACCTGGTAAGCAAAGTGCCTGCACCAAATATAAACTTTTCTGGAAAATCATCTCTGTTGAGGCCGTCTACCTTGAATTGCAGATAATCATGAATTTGAAGTCCTATGAAGAACCAAAGCAAAAGTGCTTCTCTCTTGCCCATCTTCATTTCTACACCATGAACAAATCGTTTTACAAATAGAATTTCAGTTGAAGAAGGGAAACGTGAGACGGCAGCTTTTGCAA
>VDFB02067342.1:0-22649 GCA_007258455.2 Sequoia sempervirens
GGAGAAATTAGACATAGAAATGCAAGAGCTTTTAAGAGGAATGAGGACCCCTATTTTAATTGCTTCTATGCCTCAGTTGTACTACAAAAGATTTGGTAAAACTTTGCAAGCTGAGGGATACTTGACTGAGATTCAGAGGCACAGTAAGACTGGATACAGTTTGAAAAATTTGTTAGTCCGGTTAAAAAATACCATTACACTCATTGATAGGCCTCATGGGTACAACATGCAATCATATTAGCAGAGGATGCCTATAGATTTACAACATACATGAGTGGTTTTAGTAATAGTGAATGAGAGGATTTGGGCATAATCAATCCTGCATCTCGTCAAATTTACATTACTTTTCCTGCTGAGAGTACATTCACAGAAGAGGATGTTTCAAATTATTTTAGGTATGTTAGGCATAGTTTGATTCATTTCTTTTTAATTTTTTCTTCTTTAAGATGCCGATGAAAGAGATGCTGATGAAAGAGGCTCTGAGTGAGAGAAAATAGAAATCTTCTACGACGGCCCTGATTTCATCTTGTTAGGGTTTTCCATTGGTATGTCACATTTTCCCCAGTTTTTCTAATTTCTTGTTGATTTATGGTTGATAATTAGAAAAAAGTACCAAGAAAGCCTTATATCATAACTATTAATTATTTTCCATTTGTGGCATGTGCTTTCTTCGTATCATAGGTAAAGCATATTCCACAAAATTTGGCTATGTTTTAAATTGTTCTGTAGCATGTTTCAAAATTTTATCAGGGTGAATATCCACTAGTGATTTGTTTTATCAAAAGGAACACCCACTAGCAAAAAATGTATTGGTACTAAAGGAATTCATAGGAAATACCTAGGTTAAGTTTGTTTCATATCACTGAATATTGATTTGACAGATATTGATTTTGAGTCGGTAAGGCTTAAGGCTCAAAGGCTAACCCTTGATTTTGAGTTGTTAAGGCTTAAGGGTTATAATGATGAATGAATTTAAATGTAAGCTAAAAATAATATTCTCTGTAAAGGTAAACATCTCTAATAGAAGCCAAGGCTATTCTGCTAATTTAGGGATTACAGTGTACACCTAATAGCAGGAGAAATCACCTAGCTTGTAAACAATAAATCCCAATAGTATTGTCATTGCTTAACCAAATTGACAATAGGATGGGGGTGTTCGACAACCCTTGTTTGATATAAAATCTTCTTGTTTCAATTCTATTGCAAATTGATATGAAGATTGCTAGTGAAAAACACATATTGGCATATTTATTTCAATGCTTTTGTAAACAATATTGGCAAGTTTATTTCAATAGTTTTGTAGATTTGACTCCCCTGTAGCATGCTATATACTAATTTTCAATATATTGTTTGGAGGACAATTTATAAGGTTTTAAAATTTTTGATTTAGGGGTTAAGTGTTTATAAATGCTAAGATTTTTTGTTGAGTTACAATGTAGGAAAAGATTTCCACTAAGTGTTTGAATTTTTTTTCAAATTCTAAGATTTGTATTGGGTTTCAATGTAGGAAAACCTACCCATTGAGGAGGTGTTTGAAAATATTAGATGTACCAGGGAAGGTTTGAGCTCCAATAAGGAGGACGGGCGGTTGAAGATATTGGATACAACAAGCTCGAAGAAAATATGGTAAGCCACTGTAAGGAAGAGGAGGATGCTTCTTTTGCCTCTATGCAAATGATTTATTATATTCTTCTTTAAGGCGTATCTTTTGTGTTGTATACTTTGGTCTTCTAGGCATTGCATTTGTTGCTAGGGATTTATGTTTTGGAGTTGTCCAAAATAATTTATGTTCTTGTTTTGCTTTGACTCACTTTAGCTAAGATGCTCGCTTTGTTTGTTTCCTTGTTGATGTTAGTTCACTTGCATTTGGTAACTAATATAGACAATTTATTGATTGAAAGTCATATCTTAAATTTTTAGTGCAATTCTATCCATGTTGGAAGATTAGCAAGGATGAAACATTGTGTAGTTACTTGTACATGTCATTTGTGGCACAAAAGATATGCTGAGCATCAGTAATGATCATAGTGTTTAGACTTAAACTTGGTGAAAAGTCAGAATGTTGTTTTTTAATTCAGACTAGGTAGAAAAATGTAGTAAATCAACAATTCAAAAAAATAATGTACAAAAAATGTTTTTAATAGTTTTTCTTTTGAAAATATCAAGTTGATTTTTTGTTCTTTTCATAGACTTGGCTGAGTTTGATTGCTAAGACTTGTGATCATTGGCTATTAGACTTGGCCAAGTTTTTAGACTCACTTAGCCTGACTCATATGCAGATTTGTGATTACTCATCTAGGCTTTCTGAGTCTCAAGACTATTCTAATGATACACATCAAGAGTTAAGGATGAAAAATAAGAAAAAAAGGCATGGTATTATTTTTCTATGAAAAAGATGAGGTTGCAGTGACCCAAATGTTTTAAAACAATTGAGCATGAAGTAGAAACTTTGCTTGCAGATGTTATCTTCTCCAACTAGTTACAACTATTGGTGACCAGAATTTGGCAAAATAAAATTTCCCAATAGAAGCAATCGGAAGTGAGAATGACATCTCTGAACATGTGTGCATACATGATCCAAATAATTAGAACTTGAAAACACATGCAATTTTATTTATGAGATGGTTATCGTGGGAAGTGTCAATCATTCTTCATGGCATTGTTACAAACTTACAATTATATGACATGATTGTGTTTTTCTTTGGTTGATCTAGGTTGATGGTTTTTATGGTAATCAGTATAAAAAAAATTCAACATTGAAGGAAGCAGAAGATTACGTTGTAGAAGGAGCACGAGATTCTCAGGCTTTATGTGGAAAACATGTGCAATTCTTATCATATGAGTAGGAAAAAATTGGGTTTCAAAATTTGAAGTGCAAACTCTAATATGGAACTTAAGTAGCAACTTGATTTGAGAATACATTTGAACTTCTTTTATTTGGAATTCTTTATGAAATACATTCAAATTGTTTTAAGTGCTTGCGTTCTTTATGCCTTTGACCATTGAATTTCATTTTTTTTAATTGTTGTGTTACTATTTTATATGCATCTCAGGGAGTCTAATGATATATTAGGGTCCTTTCAAGTAGTTTTTTCTATTTATTCCTAGAGCTAAGGGGACCTAATGTAACCTTCATTTACTCAGAGGTTGCCTAATGAAATCTGGGAAACAAAATTTATCGTAGAGATTGACATGATATATTCATCCAATAAACTAGCAACCAACTCTTATCCAAACAAAATACCTTTTGCTTTGGAACAATTTTAGCTTCATCATCCATCAATTGTAAGTACCATGAGAAAAATTTGCAGCTGCTCCTTCACTCAGCTCTCTTAATGTTAATTCTTTTCTCCTTTTCAAAGAAAATATAATACCAACAAAGTGAATAATGCACAGTTTCATGGACCAAGAACCAAACACGAGGATGCAAGAATTCTCGAGCCAATGGAAGTGGGCTAGCCAAAAATTGGGCCAAGTACCTAGCATGAGGATGCAATTATCCTTAGCCAATGAAATCAAGCTAGCCAAAAACTTAGGACATAAAAGCAAACTCTAGATCCTCCACAAGCTCCAATTTTTAGTCAAACACTGACATATATAAGGGATATATATATATATTCTTTATGACTAACATGAACTCTGAGTGCTCATAACTGAATACCAAGAGAAACTTCAAATACTGCCATTTTTGGTTCATAAAAAGAGGGCGAGTTCTCATAAAAATTACCTAGTCATGCTCAACATTATGCTTTTTACTTGATTATTTTCCATTCAAAATTAATAGAGCCTTAACAATAAGGCCTAAGATGTCTCTTCCAAAGGGGCAGGTAGAGGAGTTTTTTAAAACCTCCCTTTTTGCTAACAAGGTATACCCTAATTTGTGGTGAAATATGCCACCTTATTGTGTTTGCGCTTTATTAGCCCTGGATTCACTCTGAGCTATGGGAATGTTGAAGTAACATTGAATTGAATTTGAATGCATTACTTTCCTTGAAAAAGATTCTATTAAATGAGAGTTAAATCACATAAAAAATAAATTAAGGTTTTAATGAGCTTAAACATTATACCTAAGGCAATGTAAAGCTAAGATGAAAATATGTAGCCCATGGAATACATAGATAATATTTGCATATAGAAGAAAAAGTTCATATGATTGAGAAAATTTATGTAAAGTGCAAAAGGGAAAAAAAATATTATTTTTGTAAAGTAAATCATTATTCCTAGCTAATTGTGTAGATGTGGGGTTTTGATAGTAAGGGATATGAAGTCATATTTCTTTTCATTAAAACCATATTTTTAAAGAAATAGTGCAATGTAGAGAAAAATGGAGGACCAGAGTCTTATAAATAGAGTCTCCACAAAAACAATTGATCTTTTGGCTAGTCTACATGTTATCCTAGTGTTTTCGTTCTTTGTTCCCTAGTTTCAACTTTCCTATTGTTTTTCATTTCTAGATGCATTACATGAATTTACTTCAATGGAGATAGTTTCAATTCCAAATCTGCAAGCTTTCTAGTAGCATGAATTATTTGCTTTAGGTAGTTATAGGTCTATGTCTATGGGTAGTAGGTAAAATCAATTCTTTAGATCTTATAAAGAAGAGCAATATGTAGCTGTATGGAAATAAAATCCTTGTGTAAAGCGACAATTTTCTTTTCCTGAGTATAACTTAGGTTAGGCACCTAGGAGCCACAAAAAAAGTTAGCATTAAATGTGGATTCTAGTTACTAATCATCCAAAAGAAAATATTTATCCACCCCTGTTTATCATCCTAGAAACAACTTTTTGTATTAAATTGATTTTATTTTTATTTAAACAAAAAAAAAAAATTCCTCTGATTTATGTTTCATATCCTTCCAACCATAGTTCACAAACTCAAACTCAGAGAGTACTCTGCAAGCCAAAAGTTTCCAACTTGGTCAAACATGGAAACTTAAAAACACTTAAATTTTATGCAAAATATAGCTACAAAATGTATCAAATGAGTTTGGTGGGGGTCTGGGGGCAATGTCCCTAGTGGAGTTGAGGGGCACCCCATTTTCATAATTTTTTTAAGGAACAAAAGATTGCTTATAAAGCTAGAAAACAACATTTTTGAGGTGTTTAATCCATGTTTTTGATGCTTTGTTGGCATAGCACGAGTCAACCCATCAGACTTGGTGATTTTTGTCAAAAAATTTCCATAAAAGCTCGATGAGTTTTGTCGAAAAATCTCCAAAAAAACTTGGTGAGTACTTGATGACTTGTTGAGTTAGCGAACTATGCTTTCAACCATAATATATAAATATTATATTATGTTTCCATTTTATTTTGTCATAGAAAGAAGATATCTACTACAATACAAGCCTCCTAAAATGTAATAGTTTGAGCTAGTTTTTCTAGGTAAAACTACTAGTTCGCCCAATATACTGATCCTTCACATAATGAACCATGTCCAAACTATAACCTACTCATCAAAAGAGTGGAAATAGTGGGCAAAAAATGCAAACAAATGTGTTGTAGGTCTGTAATAAAATACAACTACCCTAAAACCTGTAATACCATGGTTGGAATGTGGGTTAGAGTACCCTAAACTGCTTATATGTTTGAGAATAAGCCCTTTTAGATTTGGTGCATCAATTTGCAAGCTTGAAATATTTGAAATAATGCAGGTTTGCTAATGTAGGGTGGTTTGCTTGCGAAAATGTACCAAAGTACTAGCAATAATAAGCACAAATGTGATCCTTGAGTAGAATTGCCACAAATGGTAGAGGGTTTTAATCCCGAAATTGAAAATTGAATCCAAAAGGGTTTTTCTCCTTTAAAATTTGCCAAACAAGGGTTTTTTTCTTGAGCGTTCAATTTTAAAAATTGAATTTAGTAATAACAAGAATGGATAAGTTGATTTTGCTTCAACCTGCAAAAAGACAACAATCTTGGAGATGAATTTAGATGCAGTGTGGCAATCAAAACATACTTGAAGGTTCTTAACAACTCTAATAGTTGTACCAGGGGCCATGTTTAACAAACCAAATGCAATTGCTAACTTTTCACTATGGTGGTAGATAAATGATTCTTTATACCTTGCTGCCTTCATTTTCCAAGCCAATTTCTCCTACTTTGCATAGCTCTGCCATGTTTGTGGATGTGATCCGTCTCCTACACAAAAAACATGTTCTAACATTGATTGTCCTTGGCTTCCCTGGTTCTCATTATATCTCTCACTACTCTGCATGGTTGTTTCTAACACATTTGCCCCACTCAATCATTGTGATGATATTCCCATGCATGAAATACTGTCAATGAGACTGCAAATACTTATAGATCTATTCCATGTGTCTTTAACATTTGAAAACTTAGAGTGATTGTCTTTGCATCAAACCATTCATGACCAAACTTTCACTATCCAAGCTGAGACTTTAGATCAAGTAATACTTGACAACGAATCTTATACAACTTAAATAATGAATGAAGTCTAATCTTCGACAACCTTAATTGGGGTTTTGAATTCTAATCCTAATAACTATTTTAGTATTTCTTTTAAATTCTATTTATCTAGTGGTTTACATAACTTGTCTATATTTATAAGTCAGACAACTTGTAAAATGTATAATTGTTGGCATGGGAATGAAATTGGATTGTTGTTGACGTTTGTTATTTTCATGGACAGGTATTGAAGCACTTGCATGGGTGATAAAGCTTGTTTGGATAGGACCTAGAGACTTTTGAAAAGGCAGGCAAGGAATTCAGAGTTTGTTGCAACGAATTTGAAGTCAGTGAGGCCCTTTGCAACAAATTCAAAGGTAATTCAAAACCCTCATTTCTGAAAGTAAGCTGATAGGAAACACATGAATATTCCATTCTCAGTAGGTAAACTTCAAATGAATGTAAGATAGATCTCACAACAATGACTCATTATATCCTCTTCTTTCTTTTATGGTCTCTACTAAAGGTGACTACTATATATCAAAGAACAAATTAAGTAGATGAGGGAGACTGTCAATAATCAAATGACACACCTATCAAGGATAATGGGTGAAGCACAAGAAACAACAAAAAATATTCAAATCCTTAGTAGTCTAGCTAAGGTAGAGGTTGCAATAATTCAAATTTAGAGTCACATCTCCACACTACAACAGGAAAAAGCACAGTGGGGAAAGTCATTAAATCACATCAAAGAAACATACAAGAATCTCCAGATGCCCTTGATAACATTGAGCAGAATGATCTGCTTCCTATCAATTGGGATGATGTGAATTTGAATATGTTCTACAAGATGGTTGAGGATGGGACACAAAATTTGTTGTCTCTGGTGAAGTGGTTGTTTTATGAGGTAAAGGAGCTCGATATTCAAATGAAAAATTGGCAGGATGTTTGTGTTGCTATGCTCCGTGGTAATTAGAGGGAGTGGGCTATAAAAGGAAAATTTAAAATGATGAATGTTATGTTGGATAAGTTGGTTGTTGATGCGGATCACCTGGGGGTGTCTCATGAGGAGAGGATTTCCTCTTTGGAAATGGTGGTCAATAAAATGTTAGAGGAAAGAGTTTCCAGTCTTGAGGAGAGAATTGGAAAGATGTCAGAGGATTTAAAAACTATGGTTAATATCAGCAATAACTCCCTGAATACCACAACTAGGGGTCTCTTTCTTTTAAATGAGAGCCCTAAATTGGATGGGTAAACCTCTTGACTTGGGTGATTGGAGAAAGTGATTGATGAGATCAATTGCTTGAACCAGGTGGAGAAAGCTGAGGAGTCTGCTCCAGCGTTCGAGAAAGATGTGCAGGTTGGGCCATGTCTTAGGACGAGGAGCAAGACTAAAAAGAGAGCTATTGTTTATGTGGATGAGCTTAAAGATGTTGTGGATATGCATGAGGAGGTCATTAAGGAGAATATGGCCTCAATGAATGTCTTGGATAAAATTTTGTAGTTGACACTTTCCTTTTTGTCTGATCAGTAGGGTTGTTGATGTTTTTTTTTGTTGGTCTGCTGACGGGTTCCTTATGTTTTATCTTTAGTCAGCATTTTGGTTTTTTGGGCTGCTGGTTTTAATTACTTAGTTTCTCTTGCAACTTTTCATCTTTGTAAAGGGTTTTGGGGTCCCTTCAAAACTTGTTTTTCCTTATCAAAAAAATACAAGAATATCCTTCCTAATTGAGCATCATGTCTTGAGGAAAAGACATTGTTTTAAAAGGGGGAATGATGTTAGTAGGTCAAGGGCAGAAGAAAATCTTATTGCAAACTACTACAAACTATCTGCAAAGAAAGGAGAAGACATTAGATGCAATTAGGAGTCACGCCTCTTAATGGGAAAGTACATATATAATGTCAATCACATGCAAAGAATACAAAGAGATGTAGGAGAGACAATGTAAGAGCAGAGACTAAGACCTAGATTTTTGTATACAATTATAATATAATATAAAGAGATATAAGGGTTTACATATGTGTGTATAATAGATGAATTAATGGTTCTTTTGTTGTTAACATAGTAGGTGTTATCTGTTCCTCTTAGTAGCTTACCACACATGCTTTTAGATTCTACTTTTTCCTACTTTAAACCTATCATCACTCTAAACATTTATAAAATTCCCTTTTGAGCTCTCCCTACATCTTCAAACCCTCATCTCATTGGTATCAATTTATAAATCTCATCATGCATAATTTTGTACTGACAATAATTAATAATTACAAATTACAATATAGTATCAATTATGATTTTATTTTTACATGTAAAAAATTATTCTCTTCTTTCCAACATCAATCTAAAATCCTCATTCTATGTTTTTCAAGTGCCATGCATATTTTCCATTTACAACACAAATATAATTGTATCTTTTTAAACTTCTTCAGAGATAAATTATAATAGCTCATTTCTAAGTAAAACCAAATAGAGTGAAATCCATTTACATTGAAAAGTATTTGTGAACTTACAAATCTATCAACAATATCATTAAGCAAAGGCATGCAAAGCAACATTAAAAATATATAACCATAAACGAGACAAAATCTACATATTTAATCTGGGATGTGTACTTTAATTTCAAACAATCAAATTGACATACGAAAAAGATAATACAACTAATCCAAACAAAACAAATGTACAAAATGACTAGGGCAGATTGTGGGACCTCTCCCATTTCATTTTTTGTTTTTTTGCCAATTCTCCACCTCCTTCTCCAACTTCTCATTTCATATACATGCATATTACCTGAAAATAATTCAATGAAATGTCTGTCTTATCAAAAAATAAGTCTTTGATAAATATCTCAACAGTGTATATAAACAATCACCAACAACATGGTCTAGCTTGTCAAATAAAAAGTAAAAAATAAAAAAAACAAATAAAACCTTTTATAAATTGAAAATAAAACCTTGTCCCTTCATGTAGCGCAATATTAATTTTCAGATTGATTCATTTAGCATCTCCAATAATCTATATGAAATCGTTGTCCATGTTTATTGCATCTATCACTACAATTTCTCTTCCAACAAACTTGGAGACAAATTTTGTTGCATTATGACAATCAACACCCAATACTTGTTCTAGGGGTGTGTTTAAAAAACTAATTGCATCTACCAATTTTCACTACGGGGGCAAAGAAATAATGATTTTTCCTTCTCTTCCACATCAATAAGTAAATGTGTAGAATCTAGAAAATGCCCTTCTGCCTTCATCGCCCAAGCCTATTTCTCCAACATTGCCTCCATCCCCTATGTCTATGGATGTGATCTGTCTCCAACACAAAAAAAAAGGTACCATTTTATAGCCTTTGGCCCAACTAAATCCAGGTATATTTTTAATTCCTCTATCTTTCATTAATCTCCTTAATAGTTGAACTTCACCCCACCTTCCCACTTTTGTATAGATGTTTGAGAGAACATAAGTTGCAACATTTTTAGGATCCAAATTGAAGAGAATTGTGGCTATAAATACTCCTAAGCCTATATTCATATGTAACCTATAGGCAGCAAGAAAACACATCCACACAACCACCACAGGTTTAACAAGCATCTTAATGATATAGTTTAGAGTGTCCTCGAGATAGCTAACATGGGAAAGAAGGTCAACCATGCACACATAATGATAAACTGTAGGTGTAATGTAATACTGCTTACTCATGTGATTGAAGTATGTATAGACCTCATCCACTAAACCTCCATGGTTGCATGCACAAAGAATACAAACAAATCTTACAATGTTAGGATATGTTTTAGAGTGCTTCATTAATTCAAATATTTTGAGAGCATCCTTGTAAAATCCATTTTGTGCATATCCTACAATTATTGCATTCCATTTGATGACATATCTTTGAGGCATTCCATCAAAGAGTTCACGTGTCTTGTGTACATTTCCACATTTTTCATACATGTCTAACAAAGCATTTCCAACCCTAATATTTGACAAAAATCCCCCATCCATTATGCTCTGATGGATGTTCATACCCTACTCCAAAGCTCCCATTTTGGCACAAGAAGGGAGGATGCTGGCATAGGTTGTGGAATTTGGCTTCACACTTGCTAATTGAATTTTCTTGAAAGTTTCTAAAGCCTTTTCAGCAAATCCATTTTGTGCATATCCCGCAATCATCGTATTCCATGAGATGACATCTCTTTTAGACATTCTTTCAAATAGTTCACATGCCTTGTCTATGCTTCCACATTTTGCATACATGTCTACTAGGGAAGTTGCAACTACAACATCTGAAAAAATTCCTCTATTATTTATGCTTTGATGGATGTTCATACCCTATTCCAAAGCCTCCATTTAAGCCAGGCAGGAAATATGCTAGAAAAGGTTGTGGAATTTGGCTTTATACCTGCCAATTATATTTGCTTAAAATTTTCTAAAGCGTTTTCAACAAATCCATTTTGTGCATAACCAACAATAATTGCAGTCCAAGAGATGACATCTCTTTAAGGAATTCTTTCAAAAACTTCACATGCTTTCTCTATGCTTCCACATTTTGCATACATGCCAACCAAAGCATTTCCAACTATAATATCAAATGAAAATCCCCCTTCTATTATGCTTTGATGGATGACCATACCCTATTCGAAAGCTTCCATTTTGGAATAGGCAAAGAGGATGTTGGAAAAGGTTGCAGAGTCTGGCTTTAAACCTGTAAATTGCATTTGCTTGAAAGTTTCAGCAGATCTAATTTGTGTATATCCTATAATTATTGCAGTCCATGAGACCACATTTCTTTGATGCATTTTTTCAAACACTTCAAGTGCCTTGTATATGATCCCACATTTAGCATACATGTCTAAAAGAGTAGTTGCAACTACAATATTTGACAAAATTCCTCTATCCTTTATGCTTTGATGGATGTCCATACCTTGTTCCAAGGCTCCCAATTTGGTATAGGCGGGTATGATATTGGAAAAGGTTGTGGAGTCTGGCTTTACAACTGCCAATTGCATTTGATTGAAAGTTTCTAAAGCCTTTGAACAAAAAGTTTAATTTTTTCGTATCTTGAAATCATTGTAGTCCATGAGACCACATTTCTTTAAGGCATTTTTTCAAATAGTTTGCATGCCTTGTCTATGTTTCCACATTTTGTATACATGTCTACAAGGGCTGTTTCCTACAACATCTAAAAAAATTATCTATCCTTTATGCTTTGATGGATGTCTATACCCTATTCCAAAGCTCCCATTTTGGCATTGATAGGGAGTTTTGCAATGTAACCAAATTTTCTAGGAAATTTATCTAATATTTTTGTTGAAATGAAACTTTTAGTTGCACTAGTGTCTGTTAAAATTGAAATTGGGACACCAAACAAAGTACTTGGAGTTTCAATTGGAGTAATTTGGTACTCCGCCTATCAATTATCCAATGTTGCATGTATCCTCTATTGAAAATTTTCCTATTGTGTTGGTAAGGTATTACCACGAGGTTATGCTTCTTGCGTCTTATTAGGAAACTGATTTGCATAGTGGTCACCTCCACATGTGAAACATCCTCCTGGAGGTCCTCACCTTTCAAAAGGCTTCCCTAAGTTGTCACCATTATTCCTAGAGTTGTTATTATTCTTTTTTTCACCCTTGGATTCATTTCAATTATTAAAAAATCCCTTATCACCTTTATTTTTAAAGTCATTCTTCTTCTTGAATGACTAGGAATATTGTGACCAATTAAACTTTTTATGGTTCTTTTCCCAATAAGAAGATATGGATTTCAACTTTTGTTCTTGTTTTATGGTCTTCTCATACACTTGGTCCATTATTGTGTGACCATGAACATCTACTTCACCTCCAATTTGGGCATTCAACTCCAAAATAAACTTCCTTATTTAAAACCTCTCATCCTTTTAATATTGGGGCACATACTTTAGGAGACGAGTAAAATTATCCCAGTACTCAATTATTGACGAGTCATCTTGCCTCAAGTTTTGAAAATCAATGATTTTTTTTATCAAAGAATAGTTGTGGTAACCATCTTTGCCTAAAGATGATCACAAAATGATCCCATGTTAAGCTCAATAAACTCAACCCTAATTCCATATTTTTGTTCTTCCACCAAGTGGATGCTTCCCCTGACAACTTATATGCTCCCCATATCACCTTTGTCACTTTAGAATAGTTCATTATTTCAAAGTACTTTTCAATTTCAGTGAACCAAGCCTCTATTGCATGTCTGCTCACCATTCCTTCAAACTTAGGTGGCATAACCTTCTTTGAATTCCTAGATAATTCAAGGGCCAATTGTTTCGTTTTCTCATTATTAGGTCTTCAATCAAAAATATTTTCTCCATTTCGACTTTAGTTGGTGAGTTCATGTCTATTTTCATCTTCACCTCTATGCAATGCTTCCTTTTTAGGCCTACTTTGGCATTTGACCTCTTTCTCTAAAGAGCCAATTCTAGCTTTGGTTTCATTTAACATTGCTAGGATTTGATCCAATTTTGCATTGGGGTTGCCAAAAGGCTATCCTATCTCCTAGCTACATTTAAGGTTTGTTCTAGTTTGAACCATATTTTAATTTCTACTTCACTTGAAGTTTTCATTTTATGCATATAATCAATTCCTCTAATTTAGAATTTGTATTGTAACAATAGCCAATATTCATTCATTTAACTTAATCAAATGGAGAGAGAGATTTTTGCATTTCTCCAAAACTTTATTATAATATCAATGGATTTACTTAGTATCCTTATTTGATATAAAAACTTTGAATCTTTGTGACTATAGGTCACTATCAGAACTCACCCTCAGAGTCATCTAAAACAAATTTGGAGGGTGGATGTACTCTCAAGTTCTGATCCATAACCTCCTTTTCTATCTTAGGGGCATTCCTACCACAACCAAAAGGAATCTCTCTATGCATAGATGGTTTAACTATTTCAACCACAAGGATAGGTACAATGGCCTTCTTAGCTGCTTTCTTCCACTATTTCCTTTTCATCTTGATTTTCTTGAGTGCATCAACTAAGGTTTAAGAGTCAACCACCTAAGAACCTCCTGTATAAATGATGTTCTCTAAGGTTTTGACCTTTGGGGATGGCTACTGACTTCCTAGCAATTTTCTTTGTTATTACCATTTTGGAAAAAGAACATTCAAGCATTAGCAACATATAATGTTTAAGGAAAAAAATTTGTAATGAGCTCATAGGTCCATGTGTTGAACCTAGTAGCTCTAATACCATATATAATATACTAAATTATACAATGTGCAATGATTGCTTTTTTTTAACCTCTAAGTAAATAATTGCATATCCTTAACAAATTGATGTATATATATTTTTCTTTTCTATCATCATTTATTGCACATTTCATAATTGAAAGAATAAAATATTTCAAATTTGAAATAATATTACTTTTCAACTTGTAAAAGAAATACATCTTTCCAATTTTAATTTCATACATAAATAACAATCAGGTAATCAACTTTATAGTTTACAATTCAGTTTCAAGGTCAAGTCTTCCATACTAGATAAATCTTTTGTTTCACAAGTCTCAGCGTTGTCATCTACAAGAGGGAGATCATCACCCGAGTGCTTTACCTCCAACCACAGATTAATGGTCCCCACACACCTTCCAACTAGAAGTGGCCCTACCATTCAACAATGAGTATAGACTAAGGAACCCCTAGTATGCCATCCGAGTATCTAGTGTTGTTTCTTACATAACCAATTCAATCATACAACTATAGACTTCTCTAAGTATGACACTACTGACTAGTTATGCAATTATAGATGACAGTGAACCAACTAGTGCAAGTAGAGACTTTTGCACTACTTTGGCCAAAGTTTTGAAAATATTTCAACTACTTCCTTAAAAAGTGGCGTCCTATGTTCACCCACCTCTAACTTGACTTGGAAGTCTTTAATGACCTATAGTTTAACTCAACTAACCATTTGACCAACTAGTTTGACTTTTCAAAAGATTCTCATTCGTTAAATGGTGACTCACTAAGTTGGTATACGACTAGGTTGGTTAATTATTTATGACTTTGAACACGCATGTTGCGTTCTTGTAACATCTTGGATGTTGGAAATTATCATTTTTTCAAGTCCTTACTTTGAACTGTGAGTGTAACTACTCTCCTATTTTATGCACCTCTAGTTAATCATGATTACAAAATGTCATCGACTTGACCTACCTGGTCTCATTCTAAGAATATTGACAATATTTCAAATAAGTACAACAATAATATAATAAACTTATATAGAAGATTACTTCTTCATATTAAAGTTTCAGATTTTCACTATTAACACTTATGGTTCTTTTCATAAAAACACCATATTAAATTTGGTTATTCACAATAATAATATCATTTATATTTACACAAAGTATATTTAGACATTCAATTATTGAAGTTTTCGTCATTAAATTTTCTTATTAGATTGTCCAAACATAAACAACTCAATCGAGAAAGTAACTATCTAATCTCAAAAATTTCTCAAATCATTTATCCAAACTATTCTTTGTAAATTCATGAGTAAAAATCTATGTATATATGTATATATATATCCATTTATTTATTTCTCATATGAACTTATATATATACAAATATGTATATCAACAAGTGCTTAACCAAATTGGAAAAACAGTCTCCATCTGAGAAAATAATTTAAATTCTTTTAAATCGCAAGGCAAAGAAATAGTTTTCCATTTCACTGTCTTTAATAGATTAAAATAGTGATTATCTAAAACTTAAGACATTTTTGAAATGTCATAATCTTTTTTCTCTTACATATTTGGAACCATTCCTCAAAATAATATAAAACTATCTCTTTTAAAACTAAAGAAATAATAGAAAGAAGCTAAGAAAGCATGCCTATGAAAAAATCTGTGATTCTACACTTAAAAATATCTTCTAAGGCCTATTTGTAGAGCTCAATCTATTATTTTTCACAGGCTATGGATGAATCTTAACATATGGAAAGATTGATAGATAATTGAAAATCTATCGCTTCCTGTAAATGATTTATAGTAAATTGTATACTCTAATCTCTATCACTACTCTTCTTTTTATTTCCCAAGGATAATAAAAAATTTCTAAAAGAATGAAAATAATGGCCAGAGAAAATTGTTCGCTTCCCTCTTTCAAAACTGTCAGTGCATATATCAATCTCTCAAAGAATAATACTCTTTCTGTCACAAATCTACGACCTCTCTTTTGCGAAAAATATTTGCTCAAAAATGTAAACTAGTCCTCTCACCAAATGAATTTTATTTGAGAATGATTATTTTTATCTAGAAACTACAGTTCCTACTCTTACTCCCCACGATGCCATGAATGCATCATCACCACAGTTTGAAAAGAAAATAATGGTATTAAAAAGCAGTTTGGAAAAACATTTTTAAAAGGATATTTCTATCGCCCCTCTTTACATTGAAATGACATCTATTAATGTAGCCATCATCGCCACTTTTGTGGCTTTAACAGAGAGAATTTTATATGAAAACAATAAAGTTATAAACCCCATATTGCCATGGCTTTGAAGCTATTTAAAGAAATTTAATACTTAGCTTGAACTGCCACTATAGTGGCTGCTATAATATGGGAGAAGTGGTGCTTCAACTGGCATTTTAACTGCCACATTAATATATATGGCTTTTATGCCATTCATTGCCTTCTAAATTTTTGCAAGAATATTGGTTGTTTTCTCCTCTATTTTCCTGTCCATAACTCTTGATTTCTTCTAAGTCCTTCCCCATTGGGGTATTTACCCTTTGTTTGGTCCAGAATTCTTTTTCTTGTAATTGAGATAATCTTAAATTCTTTCTTCATGAGTAAGGGTTACTCCTGCTTTCTCCAGGGCTTGTTTTCTTATATTTTCTTCCTCCACTATAACTTCTTGTCACTTAGCACCACGTGAGTCTGGAAGGCTCACCAAGAGTTGGTTAAGAATGTCACCTAGACTTACATCAAAGAACATCATATGCATCACTATTACCTTTTCAATTGTAGCTTTATTAGCAAGAGGCACCTCATCATATAGTAGTGTTGTTTCCTTTAATGCATATTTGATTGTTGGATCTATGATATAGTCCACTGTTAGGGCACACTTGCCAAATTTAGCTCCTGTTAGCTTCATAACCTCTTCATTCTTTACCACCTTCATTGCTAGGATAGGTCATGTGGAGCTCAAGCCAGTAACAATCCTTATTGCTTCTTTGTTTATCGTATGTGGCATGTCCAACCATATGAATTTATCATGTATTCTACTCAAAACAATCTTCACCAATTCATCTTCAAAGCAAAAATTTGGGAAATTGGTCCATACATCCAATTTATTATTCGCTAGATTCGTATATTCTGATTTTAGATTGAAATCATCACCAGTCAATTCCTTGTCTCTAAGATCCCAAAGCTTCAAATGCTTGTGTTTATTCATTTGCGAGTGAATATATATACACACATCTTCTGTGTGAAGAAAATTGATGGGAATCCTAGAAAATGTACCATATTTATCCCTCTTTATAGATTTGTGAGGGTTCTTAAATTTAGGCCTTGGCCTCTCAACCACATCAAAAAATTGAGTAAACATTATGAACTTCTCTGAAATAGGGTTGGCAAGAGATTGAAAATACATGTGAATGTTGTTGTTAGGGTTTTTCACTTTAGAACCCTTTGAATCACCTTAAATTGCCTTATCTCTATTCTCCTCCTTTAATTGCTCAAACAAAAATGCCTTTAGAATATGCAAAATGAAATTTAAACACTTTACTAGTGACCTAAAATGTGCATTAAATGCATCAACAAAAAGTTAGGTCAAAATACTATCAAGATTTCTCTATATCATCACAGGCACTTCTAAACACTCCACAAATCTTTGCACCAAGAGATTCCTTGGTGGAATTTTCATCAATGGATCAAGCATATCAACCAACTCATGCATCAGTATGTTGAAGATGTCAACATCTCAACTATGGTAGGGGTCTAGAAGGTTTTGTTAAAACTCCCCTTGAGCCAATGCTTTCTATCTAGCTTTCGAAGGAAACATCTGCACCAAAATTTGGCACAAATTCATTCTTCACATCTTTCTCTTCTTTTTTCTTCTAGATCTTGTTCATGTGTCTTCTCCTTTTCTTCAATCGGATAAACTTTTTTTGTGAAATAGAGGGTTTCACATTATTTCCTCTGCAAAACTTAGCTATGCATCATGATTTATTGTAGTTATAACATATGACAGCTTGTTGTAGAGCAAATTTACTTGTTGCCATTTTAGATTTGCATTCAGAAGCCTTATGCCCAAACCCATTGCATGAGTAACAATAATTGTGGATTGATCGAGACACCATGCCATGATTGTAACCATTCATCACCTATCTTTTGCATTCACTAGCCTTATGACCAAATCTATTGCATGCATAACATTGATAGGAAAATGATTGATAATTCTAATTCATCTTGCTTCTACATTCTACAACTCTATGCCCAAATTTATTGCAAAAATAATAGTGACCTTTAAAAGATGGATACCTTTGTGTAGCTGGTTGTTTGAGATGAGCTCTCTTGAAATATTTCTTTTGGTTCAAGACATGTTTGATATTGATCTTCTTATCTCCAGTCTCTCTTTGTTCATTATTCTTCTTCTCAACATTTATTGGAGTTTTATTTTCCTTTGAGCTTTCTCCTTTTGCAAACCCTAATCCTTCTTTGTCTTTAAGATTTTTTTGACAAGCAAGCATATCATCAAGTAAGGTGGAGCTCTTCTTGAATTTATCTTCTCGACTCTTTACTTTCTCTAGATATTTCCTTAGAGACACGATCTCATCTTCAAGATTTGAGCATTTTGTGGATTTGTCTTTCAACTTATCATTCAAGCAGTCTTCAACTCTTTTTCCTTCTTCAACTTGCACTTTCAGATTAGTGATTATCTCATTTGATTATTTGAGTTGCTCATTTGTTTCCTTGAGTTGATCCTTAACTTTATTGACTTGATTCCTCAACTTCTTGATACAATCATCTAGACTTCCTTAAGATATTCTTTTAGATATTTATTCTCACATTCTACTTTATCCAAGTCATCAAGAGAAGATCTGATTTCTCCCTTTCATACCAACTTCGTAGTCTTCTTTAGTAAATCCTCCCATTATAAATTCTTTTGAATGGATAAGATACTTCCTAGTTGCCATGTGTTTAATCTCCAAGATCTACCTTAGCTGTTAGGAAAATTGGAGGAACCTTTCTCTAATTCCAATTCTTGAACACCTGAAATACTAAAAGGGGGGTGAATCAGTATTCCTTGAAATTCAATAACTTAAAAATACACTACAAAGAATCTCATTAAACTTGCAGAAATGAAAAGAAATAAATAAATCATACACCACAAAAATCAACACATGAACACTATATTTTACATGGAAAACCCTTGAAAGGGAAAAACCATGGTGAGGATTAACTCACTATATATCATAACCGGTTACAATAGATCACAGTTTAAAAGACTAATTGTCTAAAGACTCACTATCCAAAAAATAGGAGGGCTCACTGCCCAAGGAAGATCACTTCTTCTAGAATTACAAATGTACATACAAAAATGGCTCATTGTTAGAGGTTGAACTATTTACAATGCATCTATTATATGTTGAAGACACAGTTCCTTGTTCTACTCAGAAAATTAACTTTACACACTTCATCCTTTGTTGTCACTCTTATTCACCTGCACAATATCTACATCACCTTCCTCGATATCACATTATACTCTTCTCTACATATATATCTTCCTCGATCAATCATACCATCAATTAGGTCATCCTATTTGGATGAAACGTATGACCCCAAAACCTATTGGCTCAAAACTTCAACACACATGCCTTGCAAAAGTATCCAAAGCATGCTCTTCACCAAATAGGTCAACATGACCTATAGATGCTCCTATAAATCCGCTCCATACACAATTCAGTCCTACATGACCCCAAAACCCTTAGGTCGACACCACACAACAAAACTTGTAAAGTAACAACTAAATGAACCAACTGTTTATCCAAAACTTGACACACGAACCACCAAACCACTAGAAACTTGGAATACACACACATATGACATCTCCAAACACTTCCTAAAATCCAAAAAACAAATTGATCATCCACAGTGGAATGCAAAGCATTCCAACTTGAACTCTGACACTGTAACTTTTTCTTTACTTATTTTGATACACTGTCATTAATATCTTCTACTATAGAGGACATAAAACCCTACAAAATTAGATATGGAGTTCTTCAATACATACTATTATTACCTCAAAACTGCATGACGAGATAATGCAATGCGAAACAATACATGCTACAAAATTGTTCCTCTGCTACATTGAAAGTAACTTTGGGACTTAGTCAATTTTCCAAAAAACACTTGGTCTTCTTTGGACTATATACATATTGATACACCATCAGTTCTACAATGTGTTGACATCAATGGCAACACCATACACCATCATGCTCATGTTGCCAACATAAATTAGGATTGACTTGTACTCCACTTTTTGTATGTTGAGCCCCTACATGTATAAAATATACAAGACTTTAGAATGTATTATTTATATAACCTAGATGGGTCATATATATAAACTTATTTAAAAAAATGTAACTAGAATTAAATAATATTCATAAAAATGATTAGTCTTATTCAAGTGCATGTATCCTTAAGGTGGATGAAAACTTTGGGGCCAATAAACCATGTCTAAATTATAAATTTAGTATTAAATTAATTAGCTACATATGCAAACTAATAATCCTAATTATTTTTTTCACATATTGTAATTTAGGTGACATGTTATTAAGCCAAGAAATTGGAAACTAGTCTCATATATAGATCGGACACTTTGAATCCAAACATTACCATGTGAAAGTAGAGTTCAATCGATTTTGTATGTGATTTAGTTAGATATGACAAGAAAAGTGCATCATAATATCTCGTTGTCTTGGTTCCAATGTATGATTAGATTGTAACCTATAAAGAGGATTTTGTATATAGTCATATTCTAGTAGATTAACTTGAAGCTTAATAAAAATTAATAATTCTCACAAGACTAATATATTCATGTATAAATAATGTTCATAAGATGATTTTTATTAAGATTGAAGTGTATGAACTCTTACTTGGTGGATGGAAACTTTGGGGCCACCAAACCATATCTAACTTGTGATGTTGATATTACATTAATTGCCACATATGCTGAAGTGATGATGCTAATTACGTTTAACATTGTAATCTAAGTGGTCCATGTGGTATTCAACCAAGAAATTGGAAATTAGTCCTATAAATTTATATCAACCACTTCAAATCCGAATGTACTATCATGTGAAAATATAGTTAAGTCTAGATTTTGTAGGTGATTTAGGTAGATCTATGACAATAAAAGTGTATGAATATATTTGTCTTGGTTCACATGTTTAGATTGTACATCTATAAAGAGGATTTTGGAGAGTCATGTATTAGTAGATTAAATAAGGTTTAAAAAGATGGATTTTCTCATAATACTAATCTTCATGTAAAGATTAATGTTCATAACATGAATGTTTTTGATAAAGTAAGTAACATTTACAGAGTGATGTACCCCTCACATAGAGCCACAAGGGCCAAAATAGTTCAAGTTCATAAAAGCATCAAAAAATAGAAAGCCAAAAAACATACACAATGGATCAACAACAGACAAACGAACAACAGACCAGCAACAAACTACCAAGCATCTTCCCAATTCTTAGATAGGAGATGGACAACATCATCTCCAACCCATTCCTGATGGTCTTCAGTCTTTTTCATGTCCATCTCATGAATGTTTTAAAGATGAATGTAAAATATATAGGAATATATATGTAGGACTTATTAAATTTAGATGAATGTAGTTCACACATGTAGGAATCTAATTTAAGTATTACAATTAAATCTAAAATTAGAAACAATATTAAAACTCTAGAGTTGAAGAAGTAAGGAAAGAAATCTACAAACCCTAGAGAAGAACTAGTAAATTTAATGTGGAGAATTTATTTGAAATCTATGTAGAATTTGAAATTTATATGAATCTAAAACATGTAGGAATCATTTTTTTTATTGAATTAAATATGAAATATAAAATTAGATATATTCAAGCCCTAGAAGAAATAAGGGTAAATAAAAATCTAATATTTAAAAACATTTTTATACAAATTAAAAAATTAGACATACCTTGTCTTTGTGAGATAAATCTTTGAGTCCTTTCTTCATATCATTCTTAATCCAAATTTTCTACTAAATATTTCCTCATAGTTTTGTTTTTCCTTGTCCTCTTATCTCCTGTTTTCTCATTTGCAAAATATTTCTTCAAGATTCCTTTGACAAATATTTTCTCCTTCTAAAAAGCTAAAATTTGTAAACAATTTTTTTACAAATTTTCTTCAAAAATTCACTTGCAAAAAATAAAAAATTCAGAATTTTTTTTTTAATTTGTAGAAATTTTCATATGTTTATTTTAATATATACTTATTAATTTTATTTTTTGAAATTTGGCCTAAAGACCTTTGTTTGAAGGTCTCTTTTATTATTATTTTTAATCATATTGACATTTTTTTAAGGTATTTTATTTAAAGTTTTTTTTTTTTTCCTACAAACTCCCAAGTACCTTCAAATGAAGGCCCTTGGGAGGCCTCGTACTTTCCTTGTCTAAGACTTTTTTTAGAATTATTAGCTCCAAACCTCAAGTTGGGCCTGCAAATGAAATCAACTAGACAAGTTAGTTGGCAAGATTGTAGCACTCAAAATAAGCTTTCCTAAAAATATAATTTTGAATTATTTAATTTTATTTTCTAGTGAACATAGTTCTTTTAGTAACCATCAAGGTCTCTATTCCATACACATGGAAACATAATAAAATAGATTAATTTTTTTGAAAAATATGTGCATTAGGTATTGATGTTCTTATTTAAAAAAGAAGTTAATTCAGATGAATACTAACAACAATTGTGTTATCAAAGTAAACAATGTCCGAGTTATAGTTAATTTCACTTGAAAATTTTATAAAAAAATATGAAAAATTATTCGTACACCAGATATCGATGATATGAATCTATTTGTAGAATTGTATAGTTTTATCCTTTCTAAAAATAAAGTTATGTTTTACTAGAGCTATTCCACTTTTAAAAAATATTTCTAAATATAAAAATAAGTTATTAAAATTTATAGAAAAAACTCACAAATTATCTTTTAAATTTTTTTAAAATATATATTTATAATCTAG